>JAWZYV010015644.1:0-40554 GCA_038373885.1 Cheiracanthium punctorium | reverse complement strand
CCACCTGCGAGAACTTGTGGAAGAAGATCCGTATTTAACCACTTGAGAGCTAGCTAGAGAGTTAGATATTAATGTCATGTCCATTAGCTGTGCTATGCATCCCATAAACTTTATGTACAAGTTCAATCGCTGGGTGCCGCATGAGCTGACTCAAACAGATTTGGCAGAGAACTTTCGTTACAACCTGATAATAACACTACACCTGTGTTGAAAGGAATATAATCGTAGTTAATGATTGAAAACTAATGATTAATATTTCATTACAGTCGATCGCATTGTATGGTGGGTAAAGCGCCGTACTACGATTTCGGGTTCAACTTCGATCCCCGACTGGGCGTGTACGTCAATGTGTCTGTCCCTTCATACCCTAGTAGCAATAACCCATCGGTCGATGAGAGGCGGGTGAGTTAAATCCGAGGAGAAGGAGCAATGGCCGATCACGGCTTTTCATCCAAAAAAAGGGGAAATTTCATCGGCAACTGGTACAAAATGTCCGCTCGGGGAGCCATAAAGCCGATCATCGTTTCCCGACGACTCCGATGAAATAACGAAAAGAAACCGATAAACTGTTTAAAATATATTTGTTAATAAAAAATAAACGACTGGCAGCAAAATTTTCAAAAAATGTCCGCTCTGTTTATTATGTTTTCGTTTTTGTATGCTAAATTTCCGTTTTTCTGGAAAAAAAAAAATAATTCTTCCTCCACCGGGTCCGAACCTTGAGCGTACTGATTACGAGATAAGCGCGCTGCCCCTAGACCATCGAATCTGTTAATGTGTAAGGCAAAGTGTGAAGTACCGGTTATTTTAGTCTCAGATTGGGACTTTGGTGAAATTTTGACAAAGTGTTGTTCAGCTATTATTAATAATAGTCAAATTATTCGATTGGTAAGAAATTAATTTCACTTTTTACCAATGTATGTAAGTAGCAACAACATTCATAATTAATAATTAAAAAACAATATTGCCAATTGTATAGGAATTTTAGTGTGATTTTAACTTTCATATTTCTTGGATAACTTTAAAAAAAATGATTTCTCTTCTTGCTGTTTACATTAAAGAGGTTTCAAAAGAGTTGCTCATTGTAATGAAGTTTCCGTTTTTCTTATAATGCACCTGACGCTCAAATAGATTTTCTTTTCTTTTTTTTAAACACACTTTTTTTTAATTATTTAAATATTACAAACGATTTTTATATAATAAATACTTACATTTTTTTGTAAATATTTCTTTTCAAATTTAAATTTTGTGGGAGGAGGCAAGGGGGGGGATACCACCCCCTGCCCCTCCCAACCCCAATACAAGAAATTTGAAGTAAATTATGCGATTAATTCAAGAATTGTTCAAAATTTCCCTTAAATTATGCAAAGGCACATCTAAATTACGCAAATATTTATAGGAATTTGGGTAAAGTGTAAACCACTGGGGACACCTGCAAGGCCCGTTGACTATAGAGCTGCAGTTTCGGATAAGATATTGTTTTTCGGTTTCCCATCGGCGAAACTGCTCGTCTAGATCACTTCTATCCATGAATAAAAATTCATCTATTGCAGATAAACAAAAGTGCACTTGCCGATGACTGAATTCGTCTAGTCGATGAGTTAACGATGAGTCGATGAACGACCGAGCAGAAAACAAGCAGTCATTGCTACTAGGGTAGGGGCGGCGTTGGTCCACCTACTAGGTGCCCCCATAATAAAGAGACCAACAATTTCGGCTTTAGAAGTGGCCAAAGACGTCAAGGCAGAGGCCAGCCATTAGAAAAAAAATATTTCATTACAATTAATGATTAACAATAGAAGTATATTGCCAGTAAGCAGAATTAGCAAATTCATTAGCATGCTTCCAGACTGAAACTTGTAAATGCCCATCCATAATTGTGATTAAATATTAATAGTTAATCATAAATCATGATAATTTTTTTCTGAACACTACAATGAACCCTTTATTACATTAACTAATAAAAAATTCAATCAAAAGAAAAATTTATAAAAAAGGGATAAATAACAACTTTCAGTTAGCTTCTAAGCTTCTAGTATTTTAAAATTGTCATAAAAAATTATTTGTATCAAAATAAAGAAGAGGTGTTGGAGATGCAAAAATAAAATAGGACTAAAATAATGATATGCCACATAACTTTTGAAAAAAACATGAATGCATAAAATTCTAAAGTAATGTGATTATATAAATAAATTCAATATTATCAGTCTTCAGCATTCAATAATTCCTGCACTTTTTATCTCCCAAAATATGGCTTCCTTCTTATAACCAACTAGCTGAAGTACCCGTTCTTCGCACGGGAATGAATGGACTTTTTGATATTAATATTTGCTGTGATTACTATTTATTGTAATAAAGAGATATAGCAAAATGGATATCGCGTTATATTGTGTTCAATAATCATGCATTCTGAATTTCAAGGCAATCGTTTTTACGGTGCAGAAGGCGATGCGGCGTAGCACAATCTAGTGGCGAGTTTTAGCAAAACGGATACGGCAAAAATATTCTTCGCATTCAGATATCGATGTATACGAATTTTCATGACGATCGGCTGAATAGTCTTGAAGTTCATGTGTTGACGCGACATCTAGTGTAAAGTTATAGGAAAATGGATCGTGCCAAACTCTTTCCCCGTGTTCAAATATCTATGTATACCTATTTTCATAGCGATCATTCGCACAGTCAAGAAGTGATACACTGCAGGGCCATCTAGTGGTTAATTAAAGTAATGATTTGCTACGGCGCCGTCATGTGGCGAGTTATAGCAAAATGGATAACGCCAAAATATTCTCATTGTTCAAATAGCTATGTATACTGATTTTCATAGCCACCGTTTGAATGGTCAAAAAATTTGGCCTGCTGCAGCGTCATCTAGTGGCGAGTTAAATTAATAATGCATTGCAGTGCCATCTAGTGGTGAGTAACATCAAAAGTAACGCAGTTAGAATATATTCTTCGTTCTCAAATGTGTAAGTATAAAAAAATTTTATACTTACATACTAAAATTTTATACGGTCGAACGGTATAGAAGTTGATGCGTTGCAGCGCTATTTAGCGGTAAGTTACAGCAAATGGATAGTGAAAAATATTCTCCGTGTTCTAATATTCGCGTGTACCAAATTTCATCGAAATTGGTTGGACGATATTCGCATAGCAAACGGCTAAACGGAATAGAATTCGACGTTCTGCTGCGCCACCTAGTGAAAAGTTAGAGGAAAACGGATAGCATAAAAACCTTCTCCATGATAAAAGACTTAGGTGAACCAAATTTCATGGTGATCGGTGAAACGGTGCTGGAGTTTTTTCAACCTCCTACACACATACCAACATTCATTTTTATCTATAACCAGTCTTATTATACGTATATACCAGTCTCAAGTAAAATCCAGTTTCAAATCTAAGCCTCGCCAAAGTGCCAGCATACGCCATTTTGCAAGAGTTTTTTCAGGGAATCATTCGAAGCATTGACTTAGCAGCAATCAAAATGGGAAATGGTTCGACCGCCAGGCATTTATTTGAAAAGTGGAATCCCTTAATACAGCCGCATTTTTTAAATTATCAACTATAACATGTTTTATTCATCGTTACCTCGATGTACTAAATGCGAAGATTTCAATTTTCTGAAATTTGGCGGATTTCCCCCAAGTTAAATCAATGTACTCAATTGGCGAGAATTCTGAAGCTACATCGCTTGAAATGCCCTAATAACTGCATCATTTCTGCACGGATAGTTAAAATTTAATGCTGTATTCTACGAAAACCTATACACTTGTTTTCAAAAATGCTATTCCCTTAAGCTCTCAGTAAATTGCGCCAAAAAGCCTAAAACTGTGCAAACCGCTAGAACTCACTCTCTAAAAATCGGCCTATCAGCCATTTTTTTTCCGCCAAACTAAAAAAAATTACATATTATTCTCGGATATCTTCGATCCTCATTGTTTTGCGTATAAAACATTTCATTCCTGCTCTCATTTCTTATGCGCACACGATATTATAATTAAAAAAATAACCTAAAAAAATAAACTAAAAAAATCATTATTATTCTTTTATTTTTACTTTAAGAATTTAAAACATTTTATTCGGCAAAATCGCCACACATGGCAACCAAGATGCTTATTTCACACACTTTTTTCACTACAGGGGTTAATATTACGTAAAGCTTTCTGCGTGGAGAACATAAAAAATCTCTTAAATTCCGGGAACGGAAATTAAGAGAACCACCATTCAGGAGGAAAACGTTTTTAAGTGGAGTTTCAAAGTTTTAAAGTGGACTATCATTTATTCTATATTATTTTACATATCTGTGTAAAATTTCAGACTGACAGGTCCATTTTTGTGGAATTGTATACTACCCAAATCAACAAATTGACAAACAGAATTTCATTTTTATTTGGAAGATAACCTACGCTTGTTTTTAAAAATACCCTCTCATTAAATTGCGCCAAGCGCTAGAATCATAGAAAATCTGACACACTTTCAGATTTTTAAATACGCACTAAAGTGCTATATATAAAAAGAGTTATAATCCATGGGTCTTCCCTATTTTCGTTCCTTCTTTCATTAAGTTGGAAAGTGTATCATTATTCATGAGTGTGATTAAACAAAATTAAAATTGATATTTCTAACATCCTTTTTTCTGGATGTAATACATTAGATGCAGAAAAGCTGCTCAGAAAAATGCACAATTCCAACTGAATGAAAATTTCAAAAACTTATACGCAGGTGTATTCATAACCCAAATAGCAGACGATTAAATTACGATAAATAGCGCCAAGCGTTAGAATCCTCCTCAAAATCGCGAGAATGCTGAAGATAGATCGCTTGAAATCCCTTAATAACTGCATTATTTTCGCACGGATCATTAAAATTTAACGCTGTATTCTAATAAAACCTTTGCACTTGTTTTCAAAAATCCGTTTCCTTAAGCTCTCAGTAAATTGCGCCAAGCCTGAAACTGTGCAAACCGCTAGAACTCACTTTCTCGGCATTTGAGCCATTTTATTTTTTCGCCAAACTAAAAAAATTTAACATATTAGCCTCGGAAATCTTCAATTCTTATTGTTTTGCGTATAAAACATTTCATTCCTGCTCCGATTTCCCATGCACACGATATTATAATTAAAAAAAATATAACCTTACGAATATAAACTAACAAAAAAAAATCATTATTATTCTTTTATTTTTACTTTGAGAATTTAAAACATCTTATTCGGCAAAATCGCCACACATGGCAACCACGATCCTTATTTCACACTTTTTTCACTACAGGGGTTACAATTACGGAAAGATTTTTGCGTGGAGAACATAAAAAATCTCTTAAATTCCGGGAACGGGTGGACTTTCAAAGTTTTAAAGTGGACTATGATTTATTCTATATTATTTTACTTATCTGTGCAAAATTTCAGGCCGATAGGTCCATTTTTGTGGATTTGTATACAACTCAAATTCACAAACAAACAAACAAACAAACGAACAAACAAACAAACAAACAAACAAACAAACAAACAAACAGAATTTCATTTTTATTTATAAGAAGATAAGACTTTCCTCTTGAAACAGAATGAATTGCATTTCTGCTCCAAAGAAATAAATCTTATTAGTACGGAATTTTTTCAATACCATACATTCTTTAACTACAAAAACAAAATAAAAAATCATTTAATAATCTGAAAACCTACACCACGCATAATAAAAATTAACACAGAGATGGCAGAGACGTTCATAACACTAAAAATATAGCTGTTAAGAATCCATTTCTTAAATTTCTTTCTTTTTTTTTTGTGGATTTATTTCTTTAAAATTCAAATTCCATCAGAGCCATTAGATTACTAGAAAATTTGAGCCACTTTCTTTCACTTATTTTTGTTTGTTTGTTTTTTGTATTCATGAAAATGAAAAGAAATATGTTTCCATTGCATGTGAAGAGGATAGAACTCTTATACAGCAGTGGCGGCTCGTGATAAAAAAAATAGGTGAAGAGCTTGATACCAAAATATTATGAAAAACACCTGATGCAGCCATTAATATGGGCGTCGGCAGAATATTTCCCAGGGGGGGCAAAGACTGCTCAAAGGGGGCAAAGACTACTTTAACGTATAGTTACCATGTTGAAAAGAGCAAAAAAGCAAGGGAAAACACTGCATACAAAATTCCGCCGGTGCCCATGTCCATTAAGCATGGTAATTAGGCGGTGGCACAGGCCTTTCTGCGGAAAGAAATTTTTAATCTTTCAGCGATGCATTCATTCCTAATGCCTCCACTGGTCGACCCAGGGCCCTTTTAACCTTTGAAGTGAGGGGAAGCTCTCTCATTTCGGGCCTCCTATCCCCTTTTTGTTTGGATTAAGTAAAGTTTTTAATGATTTTCTTTGTTAAAGAGATATTTAATTGATTTAATTATTCTAATGAATTTATTTGAAAAAAATATTTTTTTAATTAATTTGAAATTTACCTTAGATAAAAATATATTATTCATTATCTTCGCAATACTTTACTTAATTGTAATGAGATTTTACAGTATTTTTAAAATTACTGTAAAAAGTAAACTAAAAGCATTTCCTTACTACTGAAACAATAAACTTTATTTATTTAGTCATATATTTTTCATGAGACATGGGGCTTTTTTCGGGAATTCTTTGTTCGTTTTGATGACATCATAAAAATCACAACATGACTAAAGTTCAGAATTAATTTTGACCTTTAGACGATTTTTAACATTACATATTGAAAGTTTACCCCTTTCTACCGACCAAATGTTCCTGATAATAGAAAATTTTGTCTCAACTGGAACAAATATCCCAAGTATAGACATCGCATACTGAACTAATTTAGAAATGTTGCTACATGGAGTATCAAGACTTCTAAAATGCCTTAAAAATAGCTTTCCACTATAGTTACGTATATAGTACGACTATATACGTAAATAGATGGAGTATACGACGACCTACATGCATGCATATGCGCCGCGTAGTAAAAGTGTATTTCTTCTATACTGTATTGCTTCTGCACTGCATTATCATATAAGAAAAATGCGATTACAAATACATTTCAAAGATAAAAGAAATCTGTAAAACACTTGCGAAGGTTATCATTCGAATTGCATCGTAGCGACGGAAAGGGTTAAATGCATGTCAGCATCACATAAGAACTTATCGAAAAGTGATGCTCACCCTGGTGTTTGGCCAGCCTGATGCATAAAGTGAACGGGCCGGTTCCCTATATCCGTGTTCAAACCGATGAAAACTCAACGGTTAGACTACTTCGGACGTCTCCACGTCCGAGGGGACATGAACTGCGTGTATCCGAGCACTTTCAAAGTGAACGGCCCGATTCCTTCTCATCGGCTCAAGGCTACGTGGCCGGTGAAGGCCCGAACAAAATTGCTAGTAGGGGTATACCTGGTCTACGCTAGTGGTAATGATTTTGGTTTGTTTGCTCCTTTGCCAGGAGAGGACAGCTCATGTCACTGAATATATCGTTTAGAACTACATTCGCCTTTCTTGGAAATCGGTTGTTGCCAATAAACCTGAAAGTAAAGTCATGATCTTACCTATTCGTTTTATTCTTGTCCATTAAAAATGATTAACCGCAAATAATAGGGTGTATTCTGCCGCGGTCGGATTTGTGACGTCATTCGGAACTTGAACTAGAATGTAAACATTCGGTGTATTAGGTAACATTCAGTTCTATACCAGATATCCATACCTTCCAGAATACCAGCCTATTTGGGTATAGATAGCCATACCTTCCAGAATACCAGCATACGTTAGAAGGTTGCGAATGACATCAGTTAGATGGCTGACGAGAAAGACAGACTGTGGTGCTAACATTTGGTCACACTCCTGTTGCCCTCTCGCCACCTGGGGGGACGTGGCCATCTTACTGTGGGTACCAAGATGGCCACACCTCCTAAGTCACATAACTCTGCAAGGGCAAAAGGGGTGTGACCAGCACAGCAACCTGTCTTTCTCGTCAGCCACGGATGTCATAAATCCAAACGTTCGCTCAAACGATCATGGTAGAAATAGTCCATGAACTTCAACTGAAATCTACGAAAATTCTCTTTTAACCCTTTAATGCGCGGTGTCCTCACCGTGAGGGCACAAAAACTCTGACGTTTTGACTGTTGCCAATCAGGAATAATGAGTATAATTTCTATAAAAGAAGGTGACATAGTTACGTGAGAAGCCTTAACGTTTTAGCACGTCATTTCACGTAAAAATTGTCGATTATTTCTTAGCTAGTCAGGATTATTATCAACAGCGCTGTCATCTGCTGAAAACTGAAAAATACGATGGAATTGCATTGATATAGAAGAAGAACTGGATAAACTGCCCAATGCCGAGAAAAGAGAATCCGTTGCCATAGCTCGATTTCTAACTAGGCTGTTCCGGCACGATCGTCCGCCATCTTGCTGGTCGTTCAGTCGAGCGATGGCAACGGCTGCCCTTTTTTTCAGCATTGGGCCATCTATTCGGCTGTTCTCGCATTCTTCCATTTTTCAGCAGTGCTGTTAAAAAGAATCGTGACCCCTTTTTTGACGGGAAATGACTTGCTAAAAAGTAAAGGATTCTCGTGGAGCTCTGTCACCCGCCACTCTTTTTATAGAAATCCAATCTATTCTTCGTGACTGGCAACAGTCAAAACGTCCGAGTTTGGTGTTCCCAAAGCGGGAACACTGCACGTTAAAGGGTTAACCATGCTGTCAATTTTAAAAAGAAAACTAATCATGGAATTAGAAACGCTTTCTCTCGGCTATGCTTATTGGTGTTCAGTTTTCAGTTCTAAGTCAGGAAGTGAAGCACACATAAATAGCATTCAGAAATTTCGTCCTTTGCTGAAATGTAGCAGCATATTGTTACGAAAATCGCCAAGTGGGTGTATTTTAAATCAGTCCAATGCACAGTAAACAAAAAAATATAAGCTAACGCTAACTTAAGCTAACTTAAAGCATACGCTAACTTAAATCACAAATAAGCACAACAATAACGTTATTTAGTTCACACAATCAACCGTGCGCTTCAATGTCTATCACTCAACTGAACTCCCCGAGGAGAAATCCCAGCGTTTTTATAGAGATGATGACGTCACCAGAATTGCCGAGAAGTTTCTGGAACAATATTCAAATTGAAATACGTTCTCGAGACATGAATTTTCTAGAAGCCGCCATCTGTCGCCATGGTCGCCAAATCCGTCGCCAAGATGATCGCCAAGTTTGTCGCCAAGACTACAGGGTTACCATTATCGGAGGACCGCTATCATGCCTGCAAAACTAGTTTCACGGCGGCGCATGCAATACGGGAGCAAATTAAGTTATCAGGTTGTAACGAAAGTTTTCCGCCAGATTTGCTTCAGTCAGCTCACGCGGTACCCAGCTATTGGCCTTATATGTCAAGTTTATGCGATGCTTAGCGCGACTCATGGACATGGCACTAAAGTCTAACTCTTTTAGCTAGCTCTCGAGTGGATGAATATTTTATCTTCTTCTACAGATTGTCGTAGGCGGGCCTCATCAGCATCATTAGGCCGGCCAGAGCGCTCTGCTTCTTTAATGTCCTAGTCCACGTTTTTAAACTTTCGGTACCCAATCTTCACAGCTTCATATGATAGAACAGTAGTACCTTAAGCTGTACACATGATTCGGTGTCATTCTGTAGCTGACTTTTTGCAAAGGAACTGAGAGTCAATGATGGTTCCACTTCTGCCGGGGCCTCTCTTCTTTCTGTCATTCTTCGGTTGATCTTCTGAGTTGTTCTGCTGTGGGGAGCACAGGGCACTGGATCAAGAATATTACTTGCAGCCCGGTCTGGAGTTATATTTATCTTCGAGATGCATATACCTGCGAAACAGAAGAGGGAAAAAGATGCCAAACATGCACTGAAATACAAACACTTGAGATACCATTTCAGACAATATAAAAGTTTTACATACAGAGAAAGAAATAAAAATTAATTCTATAGTTACCTCCAGAATTTGTCGGGCCTAGCAGTGAACAATCTTATGTCGAGGCCCTCTCTTTTTCTGTCATTCGTCGGTTGATCTTCTGAGTTGTTCTGCTGTGGGGAGCACAGGGCACTGGATCAAGAATATTACTTGCAGCCCGGTCTGGAGTTATATGTATCTTCGAGATGCATATGCCTGCGAAACAGAAGGGGGGAAAAAGATGCCAAACATGCTACTGAAATACTAAACACTTGAGATACCACTTGAGACAATATAAAAGTTTTACATACAGAGAAAGAAATAAAAATTAATTCTCTAGTTACCTCCAGAATTTGTCGGGCCTAGCAGTGAACAATCTTGTGTCGAGGGCCTCTCTTTTTCTGTCATTCTTCGGTTGATCTTCTGAGTTGTTCTGCTGTGGGGAGCACAGGGCACTGGATCAAGAATATTACTTGCAGCCCGGTCTGGAGTTATATGTATCTTCGAGATGCATATACCTGCGAAACAGAAGGGGAAAAAGATGCCAAACATGCAACTGAAATACTAAACACTTGAGATACCATTTCAGACAATATAAAAGTTTTACATACAGAGAGAAGAAATAAAAATTAATTCTATAGTTACCTCCAGAATTTGTCGGGCCTAGCAGTGAACAATCTTCTGTCGAGGGCCCTCTCTTTTTCTGTCATTCTTCGGTTGATCTTCTGAGTCCTTGTGCTGTGGGGAGCACCGGGCACTGGATCAAGAATATTACTTGCAGCCCGGTCTGGAGTTATATGTATCTTCGAGATGCATATACCTGCGAAACAGAAGGGGAAAAAGATGCCAAACATGCACTGAAATACTAAACACTTGAGAAATCATTTCAGACAATATAAAAGTTTTACATGCACAGAGAAGAGAAATAAAAATTAATTATATAGTTACCTCCAGAATTTGTCGGGCCTAGCAGTGAACAATCTTGTGCCGAGGGCCTCTCTTTTTCTGTCATTCTTCGGTTGATCTTCTGAGTTGTTGTGCTGTGGGGAGGCACAGGGCACTGGATCAAGAATATTACTTGCAGCCCGGTCTGGAGTTATATGTATCTTCGAGATGCATATACCTGCGAAACAGAAGGGGAAAAAGATGCCAAACATGCACTGAAAATACTAAACACTTGAGAAACCATTTCAGACAATATTAAAGTTTTACATCACAGAGAGAAGAAATAAAAATTAATTCTATAGTTACCTCCAGAATTTGTCGGGCCTAGCAGTGAAAATCTTGTGTCCGAGGGCCTCTCTTCTTCTGTCATTCTTCGGTTGATCTTCTGAGTCCTTGTGCTGTGGGGAGGCCCAGGGCACTGGATCAAGAATATTACTTGCAGCCCGGTCTGGAGTTATATGTATCTTCGAGATGCATATACCTGCGAAACAGAAGTGGGAAAAAGATGCCAAACATGCATTTAAAATACTAAACACTTGAAAAATCATTTCAGAGAATATTATAGTTTTACATGCACAGAGAGAGAGAAATAAAAATGAATAATATAGTTACCTCCAGCATTTGTCGGGCCTAGCAATCTTCTGCCCGGGGCCTCTCTTCTTCTGTCATTCTTCGGTTGATCTTCTGAGTCCTTGTGCTGTGGGGAGGCACAGGGCACTGGATCAAGAATATTACTTGCAGCCCGGTCTGGAGTTATATGTATCTTCGAGATGCATATACCTGCGAAAGAGAAGGGAAAAGATGCCAAACATGCATTTAAAATACTAAACACTTGAGAAATCATTTCAGAGAATATAATAGTTTTACATACAGAGAGAGAGAAATAAAAATGAATAATATAGTTACCTCCAGCATTTGTCGGGCCTAGCAGTAACAATCTTGTGCCGAGGGCCTCTCTTCTTCTGTCATTCTTCGGTTGATCTTCTGAGTCGTTGTGCTGTGGGGAGGCACAGGGCACTGGATCAAGAATATTACTTGCAGCCCGGTCTGGAGTTATATGTATCTTCGAGATGCATATACCTGCGAAACAGAAGGGAAAAGATGCCAAGCATGCACTTGAAATACTAAACACTTGAGAAATCATTTCAGAGAATATTATAGTTTAACATGCACAGAGAGAGAGAAATAAAAATGAATTATATAGTTACCTCCAGCATTTGTCGGGCCTAGCAATCTTCTGTCGAGGGCCTCTCTTTTTCTGTCATTCTTCGGTTGATCTTCTGAGTCTGTTCTGCTGTGGGGAGGCACAGGGCACTGGATCAAGAATATTACTTGCAGCCCGGTCTGGAGTTATATGTATCTTCGAGATGCATATACCTGCGAAAGAGAAGTGGAAAAAGATGCCAAACATGCATTTAAAATACAAACACTTGAAATACCATTTCATGAGAATATTAATAGTTTAACATCACAGAGAGAGAGAAATAAAAATGAATTATATAGTTACCTCCAGAATTTGTCGGGCCTAGCATGAACAATCTTGTGCCGGGGCCTCTCTTCTTCTGTCATTCTTCGGTTGATCTTCTGAGTCCTTGTGCTGTGGGGAGGCCCAGGGCACTGGATCAAGAATATTACTTGCAGCCCGGTCTGGAGTTATATGTATCTTCGAGATGCATATACCTGCGAAAGAGAAGGGGAAAAAGATGCCAAACATGCATTGAAAATACTAAACACTTGAAAAATCATTTCAGAGAATATTATAGTTTAACATCACAGAGAGAGAGAAATAAAAATGAATAATATAGTTACCTCCAGCATTTGTCGGGCCTAGCAGTAACAATCTTGTGCCGAGGGCCTCTCTTCTTCTGTCATTCTTCGGTTGATCTTCTGAGTCCTTGTGCTGTGGGGAGGCACCGGGCACTGGATCAAGAATATTACTTGCAGCCCGGTCTGGAGTTATATGTATCTTCGAGATGCATATACCTGCGAAAGAGAAGCGGGAAAAAGATGCCAAACATGCATTTAAAATACTAAACACTTGAAAAATCATTTCAGACAATATAATAGTTTAACATGCACAGAGAGAGAGAAATAAAAATGAATTAATATAGTTACCTCCAGAATTTGTCGGGCCTAGCAATCTTCTGCCCGGGGCCTCTCTTCTTCTGTCATTCTTCGGTTGATCTTCTGAGTCCTTGTGCTGTGGGGAGGCCCAGGGCACTGGATCAAGAATATTACTTGCAGCCCGGTCTGGAGTTATATGTATCTTCGAGATGCATATACCTGCGAAAGAGAAGTGGGAAAAAGATGCCAAACATGCATTTAAAATACTAAACACTTGAAAAATCATTTCAGAGAATATTATAGTTTAACATGCACAGAGAGAGAGAAATAAAAATGAATAATATAGTTACCTCCAGAATTTGTCGGGCCTAGCAATCTTCTGCCGAGGGCCTCTCTTTTTCTGTCATTCTTCGGTTGATCTTCTGAGTCGTTGTGCTGTGGGGAGGCCCAGGGCACTGGATCAAGAATATTACTTGCAGCCCGGTCTGGAGTTATATGTATCTTCGAGATGCATATACCTGCGAAAGAGAAGGGAAAAAGATGCCAAACATGCATTTAAAATACTAAACACTTGAAAAATCATTTCAGAGAATATTAAAGTTTTACATGCACAGAGAGAAGAAATAAAAATGAATTATATAGTTACCTCCAGCATTTGTCGGGCCTAGCGAAATCTTCTGCCGGGGCCTCTCTTCTTCTGTCATTCTTCGGTTGATCTTCTGAGTTCTTGTGCTGTGGGGAGCCCAGGGCACTGGATCAAGAATATTACTTGCAGCCCGGTCTGGAGTTATATGTATCTTCGAGATGCATATACCTGCGAAACAGAAGGGAAAAAGATGCCAAGCATGCACTTAAAATACTAAACACTTGAAATACATTTCAGAGAATATAATAGTTTAACATGCACAGAGAGAGAGAAATAAAAATGAATTCTATAGTTACCTCCAGCATTTGTCGGGCCTAGCAGTCAATCTTCTGTCCGGGGCCTCTCTTCTTCTGTCATTCTTCGGTTGATCTTCTGAGTTCTTGTGCTGTGGGGAGCACCGGGCACTGGATCAAGAATATTACTTGCAGCCCGGTCTGGAGTTATATGTATCTTCGAGATGCATATACCTGCGAAACAGAAGGGGAAAAAGATGCCAAACATGCATTGAAATACTAAACACTTGAGATAACATTTCAGACAATATAAAAGTTTTACATCACAGAGAGAGAGAAATAAAAATGAATTATATAGTTACCTCCAGCATTTGTCGGGCCTAGCAGTGATCTTCTGCCGAGGGCCTCTCTTCTTCTGTCATTCTTCGGTTGATCTTCTGAGTTCTTCTGCTGTGGGGAGCACCGGGCACTGGATCAAGAATATTACTTGCAGCCCGGTCTGGAGTTATATGTATCTTCGAGATGCATATACCTGCGAAACAGAAGGGAAAAAGATGCCAAACATGCAATTGAAATACTAAACACTTGAGAATACCATTTCAGAGAATATAATAGTTTTACATGCACAGAGAGAGAGAAATAAAAATGAATTCTATAGTTACCTCCAGCATTTGTCGGGCCTAGAGCAATCTTCTGTCGGGGCCCTCTCTTCTTCTGTCATTCTTCGGTTGATCTTCTGAGTCCTTGTGCTGTGGGGAGCACCGGGCACTGGATCAAGAATATTACTTGCAGCCCGGTCTGGAGTTATATGTATGTTCGACATGCATATACCTGCGAAAGAGAAGCACGCCAAACATGCATTTAAAATACTAAATACTTGAAAAATCATTTCAGAGAATATTAAAGTTTAACATACACAGAGAGAGAGAAATAAAAATTAATAATATAGTTACCTCCAGCATTTGTCGGGCCTAGCATAACTCTTCTGCCGGGGCCTCTCTTCTTCTGTCATTCTTCGGTTGATCTTCTGAGTCCTTGTGCTGTGGGGAGGCCCTGGGCACTGGATGTGGAATATTACTTGCAGCCCGGTCTGGAGTTATATGTATCTTCGACATGCATATACCTGCGAAAGAGAAGGGAAAAGATGCCAAACATGCATTTAAAATACTAAACACTTGAGAAATCATTTCAGACAATATTATAGTTTAACATGCACAGAGAGAGAGAAATAAAAATTAATAATATAGTTACCTCCAGCATTTGTCGGGCCTAGCAATCTTCTGTCCAGGGCCTCTCTTCTTCTGTCATTCTTCGGTTGATCTTCTGAGTCCTTGTGCTGTGGGGAGCACCGGGCACTGGATCAAGAATATTACTTGCAGCCCGGTCTGGAGTTATATGTATCTTCGAGATGCATATACCTGCGAACAGAAGGGAAAAAGGCCAAACATGCATTTAAAATACTAAACACTTGAAAAATCATTTCAGAGAATATAATAGTTTAACATGCACAGAGAGAGAGAAATAAAAATGAATTATATAGTTACCTCCAGCATTTGTCGGGCCTAGCAGGAACAATCTTCTGCCGAGGGCCTCTCTTCTTCTGTCATTCTTCGGTTGATCTTCTGAGTCCTTGTGCTGTGGGGAGGCCCAGGGCACTGGATCAAGAATATTACTTGCAGCCCGGTCTGGAGTTATATGTATCTTCGAGATGCATATACCTGCGAAACAGAAGGGGAAAAAGATGCCAAACATGCACTGAAAATACTAAACACTTGAAATATCATTTCAGAGAATATAATAGTTTTACATGCACAGAGAGAGAGAAATAAAAATGAATAATATAGTTACCTCCAGCATTTGTCGGGCCTAGCAATCTTCTGCCGAGGGCCTCTCTTTTTCTGTCATTCTTCGGTTGATCTTCTGAGTTCTTGTGCTGTGGGGAGGCACAGGGCACTGGATCAAGAATATTACTTGCAGCCCGGTCTGGAGTTATATGTATCTTCGAGATGCATATACCTGCGAAAGAGAAGGGAAAAAGATGCCAAACATGCATTTGAAATACTAAACACTTGAAATATCATTTCAGAGAATATTATAGTTTTACATGCACAGAGAGAGAGAAATAAAAATGAATAATATAGTTACCTCCAGAATTTGTCGGGCCTAGCAGAATCTTCTGCCGGGGCCCTCTCTTCTTCTGTCATTCTTCGGTTGATCTTCTGAGTTCTTGTGCTGTGGGGAGGCACAGGGCACTGGATCAAGAATATTACTTGCAGCCCGGTCTGGAGTTATATGTATCTTCGAGATGCATATACCTGCGAAAGAGAAGTGGAAAAAGATGCCAAACATGCATCTGAAATACTAAACACTTGAAAAATCATTTCAGAGAATATTATAGTTTAACATGCACAGAGAGAGAGAAATAAAAATGAATTATATAGTTACCTCCAGCATTTGTCGGGCCTAGCAATCTTCTGCCGGGGCCTCTCTTCTTCTGTCATTCTTCGGTTGATCTTCTGAGTCGTTCTGCTGTGGGGAGCACCGGGCACTGGATCAAGAATATTACTTGCAGCCCGGTCTGGAGTTATATGTATCTTCGAGATGCATATACCTGCGAAAGAGAAGGTGGAAAAACATGCCAAACATGCATTTAAAATACTAAACACTTGAAATATCATTTCAGAGAATATAATAGTTTTACATGCACAGAGAGAGAGAAATAAAAATGAATACTATAGTTACCTCCAGAATTTGTCGGGCCTAGCAGGCAATCTTCTGCCGAGGGCCTCTCTTTTTCTGTCATTCTTCGGTTGATCTTCTGAGTTGTTGTGCTGTGGGGAGCCCAGGGCACTGGATCAAGAATATTACTTGCAGCCCGGTCTGGAGTTATATGTATCTTCGAGATGCATATACCTGCGAAAGAGAAGGGGAAAAAGATGCCAAACATGCATTGAAAATACTAAACACTTGAAAAATCATTTCAGAGAATATTATAGTTTTACATGCACAGAGAGAGAGAAATAAAAATGAATAATATAGTTACCTCCAGCATTTGTCGGGCCTAGCAATCTTCTGCCGGGGCCTCTCTTTTTCTGTCATTCTTCGGTTGATCTTCTGAGTTCTTGTGCTGTGGGGAGGCCCAGGGCACTGGATCAAGAATATTACTTGCAGCCCGGTCTGGAGTTATATGTATCTTCGAGATGCATATACCTGCGAAAGAGAAGTGGGAAAAAGATGCCAAACATGCATTGAAAATACTAAACACTTGAGAAACCATTTCAGAGAATATAATAGTTTTACATGCACAGAGAGAGAGAAATAAAAATGAATTATATAGTTACCTCCAGAATTTGTCGGGCCTAGCAGTCAATCTTCTGCCGAGGGCCTCTCTTCTTCTGTCATTCTTCGGTTGATCTTCTGAGTTCTTGTGCTGTGGGGAGGCACCGGGCACTGGATCAAGAATATTACTTGCAGCCCGGTCTGGAGTTATATGTATCTTCGAGATGCATATACCTGCGAAACAGAAGGGAAAAGATGCCAAACATGCATTTAAAATACTAAACACTTGAGAAAATCATTTCAGAGAATATTATAGTTTAACATGCACAGAGAGAGAGAAATAAAAATGAATAATATAGTTACCTCCAGCATTTGTCGGGCCTAGCAGTGAACATCTTGTCCGGGGCCTCTCTTCTTCTGTCATTCTTCGGTTGATCTTCTGAGTCCTTGTGCTGTGGGGAGGCCCAGGGCACTGGATCAAGAATATTACTTGCAGCCCGGTCTGGAGTTATATGTATCTTCGAGATGCATATACCTGCGAAAGAGAAGGGAAAAGATGCCAAACATGCATTTAAAATACTAAACACTTGAGAAATCATTTCAGAGAATATAATAGTTTAACATGCACAGAGAGAGAGAAATAAAAATGAATAATATAGTTACCTCCAGCATTTGTCGGGCCTAGCAATCTTCTGCTCGGGGCCTCTCTTTTTCTGTCATTCTTCGGTTGATCTTCTGAGTCCTTGTGCTGTGGGGAGCACCGGGCACTGGATCAAGAATATTACTTGCAGCCCGGTCTGGAGTTATATGTATCTTCGAGATGCATATACCTGCGAAACAGAAGTGGGAAAAAGATGCCAAACATGCATTTGAAATACTAAACACTTGAAATATCATTTCAGAGAATATAATAGTTTAACATGCACAGAGAGAGAGAAATAAAAATGAATTATATAGTTACCTCCAGAATTTGTCGGGCCTAGCAATCTTCTGCCGGGGCCCTCTCTTCTTCTGTCATTCTTCGGTTGATCTTCTGAGTTCTTGTGCTGTGGGGAGCCCAGGGCACTGGATCAAGAATATTACTTGCAGCCCGGTCTGGAGTTATATGTATCTTCGAGATGCATATACCTGCGAAAGAGAAGGGAAAAAGATGCCAAACATGCCATTGAAATACTAAACACTTGAAATACCATTTCAGAGAATATAATAGTTTAACATGCACAGAGAGAGAGAAATAAAAATGAATTATATAGTTACCTCCAGCATTTGTCGGGCCTAGCAATCTTCTGCCGGGGCCTCTCTTCTTCTGTCATTCTTCGGTTGATCTTCTGAGTCCTTGTGCTGTGGGGAGCACCGGGCACTGGATCAAGAATATTACTTGCAGCCCGGTCTGGAGTTATATGTATCTTCGAGATGCATATACCTGCGAAACAGAAGGGGAAAAAGATGCCAAACATGCATTGAAATACTAAACACTTGAGAAACCATTTCAGACAATATAAAAGTTTTACATCACAGAGAGAGAGAAATAAAAATTAATTATATAGTTACCTCCAGCATTTGTCGGGCCTAGCAGTGAACAATCTTCTGTCGAGGGCCTCTCTTTTTCTGTCATTCTTCGGTTGATCTTCTGAGTTGTTCTGCTGTGGGGAGCACAGGCACTGGATCAAGAATATTACTTGCAGCCCGGTCTGGAGTTATATGTATCTTCGAGATGCATATACCTGCGAAAGAGAAGTGGGAAAAAGATGCCAAACATGCATTTGAAATACTAAACACTTGAGATACCATTTCAGAGAATATAAAAGTTTAACATCACAGAGAGAGAGAAATAAAAATTAATTATATAGTTACCTCCAGAATTTGTCGGGCTAGCAGTGAACAATCTTCTGTCCGGGGCCTCTCTTTTTCTGTCATTCTTCGGTTGATCTTCTGAGTTCTTCTGCTGTGGGGAGGCACAGGGCACTGGATCAAGAATATTACTTGCAGCCCGGTCTGGAGTTATATGTATCTTCGAGATGCATATACCTGCGAAACAGAAGGGAAAAAGAGCCAAGCATGCAATTGAAATACTAAACACTTGAGATATCATTTCAGAGAATATTAAAGTTTAACATCACAGAGAGAGAGAAATAAAAATGAATTATATAGTTACCTCCAGAATTTGTCGGGCCTAGCGTGAACAATCTTCTGCCGAGGGCCTCTCTTCTTCTGTCATTCTTCGGTTGATCTTCTGAGTCCTTGTGCTGTGGGGAGCCCCGGGCACTGGATCAAGAATATTACTTGCAGCCCGGTCTGGAGTTATATGTATCTTCGAGATGCATATACCTGCGAAACAGAAGGGAAAAAGATGCCAAACATGCATTTAAAATACTAAACACTTGAAAAATCATTTCAGACAATATAATAGTTTAACATGCACAGAGAGAGAGAAATAAAAATGAATAATATAGTTACCTCCAGCATTTGTCGGGCCTAGCAATCTTCTGCTCGAGGGCCTCTCTTCTTCTGTCATTCTTCGGTTGATCTTCTGAGTCCTTGTGCTGTGGGGAGGCCCCGGGCACTGGATCAAGAATATTACTTGCAGCCCGGTCTGGAGTTATATGTATCTTCGAGATGCATATACCTGCGAAACAGAAGGGGAAAAGATGCCAAACATGCCATTGAAAATACTAAACACTTGAAAAATCATTTCAGACAATATTATAGTTTAACATGCACAGAGAGAAGAAATAAAAATGAATTATATAGTTACCTCCAGCATTTGTCGGGCCTAGAGTGAACAATCTTCTGCCCGGGGCCTCTCTTCTTCTGTCATTCTTCGGTTGATCTTCTGAGTCCTTGTGCTGTGGGGAGCACCGGGCACTGGATCAAGAATATTACTTGCAGCCCGGTCTGGAGTTATATGTATCTTCGAGATGCATATACCTGCGAAAAGAAGGAAAAAGAGCCAAGCATGCATTTAAAATACTAAACACTTGAAATATCATTTCAGAGAATATAATAGTTTAACATGCACAGAGAGAGAGAAATAAAAATGAATAATATAGTTACCTCCAGCATTTGTCGGGCCTAGCAGTCAATCTTCTGCCCGGGGCCTCTCTTTTTCTGTCATTCTTCGGTTGATCTTCTGAGTCGTTGTGCTGTGGGGAGGCACCGGGCACTGGATCAAGAATATTACTTGCAGCCCGGTCTGGAGTTATATGTATCTTCGAGATGCATATACCTGCGAAAGAGAAGGGAAAAAGATGCCAAACATGCATTTAAAATACTAAACACTTGAAAAATCATTTCAGACAATATAATAGTTTTAACATGCACAGAGAGAGATAAATAAAAATTAATAATATTGTTACCTCCAGCATTTGTCGGGCCTAGCAATCTTCTGCCCGGGGCCTCTCTTCTTCTGTCATTCTTCGGTTGATCTTCTGAGTCCTTTTGCTGTGGGGAGGCCCAGGGCAAAGGATCAAGAATATTACTTACAGCCCGGTCTGGAGTTATATGTATCTTCGAGATGCATATACCTGCGAAACAGAAGGGGAAAAAGAGCCAAACATGCATTTAAAATACTAAACACTTGAAAAATCATTTCAGAGAATATTATAGTTTAACATGCACAGAGAGAGAGAAATAAAAATGAATAATATAGTTACCTCCAGCATTTGTCGGGCCTAGCAATCTTCTGCCCGGGGCCTCTCTTCTTCTGTCATTCTTCGGTTGATCTTCTGAGTCCTTGTGCTGTGGGGAGGCCCGGGCACTGGATCAAGAATATTACTTGCAGCCCGGTCTGGAGTTATATGTATCTTCGAGATGCATATACCTGCGAAAAGAAGGGAAAAAGAGCCAAGCATGCATTTAAAATACTAAACACTTGAAAAATCATTTCAGAGAATATTATAGTTTTAACATGCACAGAGAGAGAGAAATAAAAATGAATAATATAGTTACCTCCAGCATTTGTCGGGCCTAGCATGCAATCTTCTGCCCGGGGCCTCTCTTTTTCTGTCATTCTTCGGTTGATCTTCTGAGTTCTTGTGCTGTGGGGAGGCCCAGGGCACTGGATCAAGAATATTACTTGCAGCCCGGTCTGGAGTTATATGTATCTTCGAGATGCATATACCTGCGAAACAGAAGGGAAAAAGATGCCAAACATGCATCTGAAATACTAAACACTTGAGATATCATTTCAGAGAATATAATAGTTTAACATGCACAGAGAGAGAGAAATAAAAATGAATAATATAGTTACCTCCAGAATTTGTCGGGCCTAGCAGTAACAATCTTGTGTCGGGGCCTCTCTTTTCTGTCATTCTTCGGTTGATCTTCTGAGTTGTTCTGCTGTGGGGAGCCCCGGGCACTGGATCAAGAATATTACTTGCAGCCCGGTCTGGAGTTATATGTATCTTCGAGATGCATATACCTGCGAAACAGAAGTGGAAAAAGATGCCAAACATGCATTTAAAATACTAAACACTTGAGATATCATTTCAGACAATATTAAAGTTTTACATACAGAGAAAGAAATAAAAATTAATTATATAGTTACCTCCAGCATTTGTCGGGCCTAGCATGCAATCTTCTGCCGAGGGCCTCTCTTCTTCTGTCATTCTTCGGTTGATCTTCTGAGTTGTTCTGCTGTGGGGAGGCACCGGGCACTGGATCAAGAATATTACTTGCAGCCCGGTCTGGAGTTATATGTATCTTCGAGATGCATATACCTGCGAAACAGAAGGGGAAAAAGATGCCAAGCATGCATCTGAAATACTAAACACTTGAGATATCCATTTCAGACAATATAAAAGTTTAACATGCACAGAGAGAGAGAAATAAAAATGAATACTATAGTTACCTCCAGAATTTGTCGGGCCTAGCAGTGAACAATCTTGTGTCGAGGGCCTCTCTTCTTCTGTCATTCTTCGGTTGATCTTCTGAGTCCTTGTGCTGTGGGGAGCCCAGGGCACTGGATCAAGAATATTACTTGCAGCCCGGTCTGGAGTTATATGTATCTTCGAGATGCATATACCTGCGAAAGAGAAGTGGAAAAAGACGCCAAACATGCATCTGAAATACTAAACACTTGAGATACCATTTCAGACAATATAAAAGTTTTACATGCACAGAGAGAGAGAAATAAAAATGAATACTATAGTTACCTCCAGCATTTGTCGGGCCTAGCAGTAACAATCTTCTGTCGAGGGCCCTCTCTTCTTCTGTCATTCTTCGGTTGATCTTCTGAGTTGTTGTGCTGTGGGGAGCACAGGGCACTGGATCAAGAATATTACTTGCAGCCCGGTCTGGAGTTATATGTATCTTCGAGATGCATATACCTGCGAAACAGAAGGGAAAAGATGCCAAACATGCACTGAAAATACTAAACACTTGAGATATCATTTCAGAGAATATTAAAGTTTTACATACAGAGAGAAGAAATAAAAATTAATTCTATAGTTACCTCCAGAATTTGTCGGGCCTAGATGACAATCTTGTGTCGAGGGCCTCTCTTCTTCTGTCATTCTTCGGTTGATCTTCTGAGTCCTTGTGCTGTGGGGAGGCACGGGCACTGGATCAAGAATATTACTTGCAGCCCGGTCTGGAGTTATATGTATCTTCGAGATGCATATACCTGCGAAAGAGAAGTGGAAAAAGATGCCAAACATGCATTGAAATACTAAACACTTGAAAAACCATTTCAGAGAATATAATAGTTTTAACATGCACAGAGAGAGAGAAATAAAAATGAATTCTATAGTTACCTCCAGCATTTGTCGGGCCTAGCAATCTTCTGCCCGGGGCCTCTCTTCTTCTGTCATTCTTCGGTTGATCTTCTGAGTTCTTCTGCTGTGGGGAGCCCAGGGCACTGGATCAAGAATATTACTTGCAGCCCGGTCTGGAGTTATATGTATCTTCGAGATGCATATACCTGCGAAACAGAAGGGAAAAGATGCCAAGCATGCATCTGAAATACTAAACACTTGAGAAACCATTTCAGACAATATTAAAGTTTAACATGCACAGAGAGAGAGAAATAAAAATGAATTATATAGTTACCTCCAGCATTTGTCGGGCCTAGCAGTCAATCTTCTGCCGGGGCCTCTCTTCTTCTGTCATTCTTCGGTTGATCTTCTGAGTCCTTGTGCTGTGGGGAGGCCAGGGCACTGGATCAAGAATATTACTTGCAGCCCGGTCTGGAGTTATATGTATCTTCGAGATGCATATACCTGCGAAAGAGAAGGGAAAAAGAGCCAAACATGCATTTAAAATACTAAATACTTGAAAAATCATTTCAGAGAATATTAAAGTTTAACATGCACAGAGAGAGAGAAATAAAAATGAATAATATAGTTACCTCCAGCATTTGTCGGGCCTAGCAATCTTCTGCCCGGGGCCTCTCTTTTTCTGTCATTCTTCGGTTGATCTTCTGAGTCCTTGTGCTGTGGGGAGGCACCGGGCACTGGATCAAGAATATTACTTGCAGCCCGGTCTGGAGTTATATGTATCTTCGAGATGCATATACCTGCGAAACAGAATGGGAAAAGATGCCAAGCATGCAATTGAAATACTAAACACTTGAGATATCATTTCAGAGAATATTATAGTTTAACATGCACAGAGAGAGAGAAATAAAAATGAATTCTATAGTTACCTCCAGAATTTGTCGGGCCTAGCAGGAACAATCTTCTGTCCGGGGCCTCTCTTTTTCTGTCATTCTTCGGTTGATCTTCTGAGTCCTTGTGCTGTGGGGAGCCCAGGGCACTGGATCAAGAATATTACTTGCAGCCCGGTCTGGAGTTATATGTATCTTCGAGATGCATATACCTGCGAAACAGAAGTGGAAAAAGATGCCAAACATGCATTTAAAATACTAAACACTTGAAATATCATTTCAGACAATATTAAAGTTTTACATGCACAGAGAGAGAGAAATAAAAATTAATTATATAGTTACCTCCAGAATTTGTCGGGCCTAGCAGTGAACAATCTTGTGCCGGGGCCTCTCTTCTTCTGTCATTCTTCGGTTGATCTTCTGAGTTCTTGTGCTGTGGGGAGGCACAGGGCACTGGATCAAGAATATTACTTGCAGCCCGGTCTGGAGTTATATGTATCTTCGAGATGCATATACCTGCGAAACAGAAGGGAAAAAGATGCCAAACATGCACTGAAAATACTAAACACTTGAGAAAATCATTTCAGAGAATATAAAAGTTTAACATGCACAGAGAGAGAGAAATAAAAATGAATTCTATAGTTACCTCCAGAATTTGTCGGGCCTAGCATGACAATCTTCTGCCGAGGGCCTCTCTTCTTCTGTCATTCTTCGGTTGATCTTCTGAGTCCTTGTGCTGTGGGGAGCACCGGGCACTGGATCAAGAATATTACTTGCAGCCCGGTCTGGAGTTATATGTATCTTCGAGATGCATATACCTGCGAAACAGAAGGGAAAAAGATGCCAAACATGCCACTGAAATACTAAACACTTGAAATATCATTTCAGACAATATAAAAGTTTTACATGCACAGAGAGAGAGAAATAAAAATTAATTCTATAGTTACCTCCAGAATTTGTCGGGCCTAGCATGAACAATCTTCTGTCGAGGGCCTCTCTTCTTCTGTCATTCTTCGGTTGATCTTCTGAGTCGTTGTGCTGTGGGGAGGCACCGGGCACTGGATCAAGAATATTACTTGCAGCCCGGTCTGGAGTTATATGTATCTTCGAGATGCATATACCTGCGAAACAGAAGGGAAAAAGATGCCAAACATGCCACTGAAATACTAAACACTTGAGAAACCATTTCAGAGAATATAAAAGTTTAACATCACAGAGAAAGAAATAAAAATTAATTCTATAGTTACCTCCAGAATTTGTCGGGCCTAGCAGTGAACAATCTTGTGCCGAGGGCCCTCTCTTCTTCTGTCATTCTTCGGTTGATCTTCTGAGTCGTTCTGCTGTGGGGAGGCCCAGGGCACTGGATCAAGAATATTACTTGCAGCCCGGTCTGGAGTTATATGTATCTTCGAGATGCATATACCTGCGAAAGAGAAGGGAAAAAGATGCCAAACATGCACTGAAAATACTAAACACTTGAGAAATCATTTCAGAGAATATAATAGTTTTACATGCACAGAGAGAGAGAAATAAAAATGAATTCTATAGTTACCTCCAGAATTTGTCGGGCCTAGCAGTACAATCTTGTGCCGAGGGCCCTCTCTTTTTCTGTCATTCTTCGGTTGATCTTCTGAGTTGTTCTGCTGTGGGGAGGCACCGGGCACTGGATCAAGAATATTACTTGCAGCCCGGTCTGGAGTTATATGTATCTTCGAGATGCATATACCTGCGAAACAGAAGGGAAAAAGATGCCAAACATGCACTGAAAATACTAAACACTTGAGAAATCATTTCAGAGAATATAATAGTTTAACATGCACAGAGAAGAGAAATAAAAATGAATTCTATAGTTACCTCCAGCATTTGTCGGGCCTAGCAGTGAAATCTTCTGCTCGGGGCCTCTCTTCTTCTGTCATTCTTCGGTTGATCTTCTGAGTTGTTGTGCTGTGGGGAGGCACCGGGCACTGGATCAAGAATATTACTTGCAGCCCGGTCTGGAGTTATATGTATCTTCGAGATGCATATACCTGCGAAACAGAAGGGAAAAAGATGCCAAACATGCACTGAAAATACTAAACACTTGAGAAACCATTTCAGAGAATATATAAAGTTTAACATGCACAGAGAGAAGAAATAAAAATGAATTATATAGTTACCTCCAGAATTTGTCGGGCCTAGCAGTGAACAATCTGCTCGAGGGCCTCTCTTTTTCTGTCATTCTTCGGTTGATCTTCTGAGTTGTTCTGCTGTGGGGAGCACAGGGCACTGGATCAAGAATATTACTTGCAGCCCGGTCTGGAGTTATATGTATCTTCGAGATGCATATACCTGCGAAACAGAATTGGGAAAAGATGCCAAACATGCAACTGAAATACTAAACACTTGAGATACCATTTCAGACAATATAAAAGTTTTACATACAGAGAGAGAGAAATAAAAATTAATTCTATAGTTACCTCCAGAATTTGTCGGGCCTAGCAGTGAACAATCTTGTGTCGAGGGCCTCTCTTTTTCTGTCATTCTTCGGTTGATCTTCTGAGTCGTTCTGCTGTGGGGAGGCACAGGGCACTGGATCAAGAATATTACTTGCAGCCCGGTCTGGAGTTATATGTATCTTCGAGATGCATATACCTGCGAACAGAAGGGGAAAAAGATGCCAAACATGCACTGAAATACTAAACACTTGAGATACCATTTCAGACAATATAAAAGTTTTACATACAGAGAAAGAAATAAAAATGAATTCTATAGTTACCTCCAGAATTTGTCGGGCCTAGCAGTGAACATCTTGTGTCGAGGGCCTCTCTTTTTCTGTCATTCTTCGGTTGATCTTCTGAGTTGTTCTGCTGTGGGGAGGCACAGGGCACTGGATCAAGAATATTACTTGCAGCCCGGTCTGGAGTTATATGTATCTTCGAGATGCATATACCTGCGAAACAGAAGGGAAAAAGATGCCAAACATGCAACTGAAATACTAAACACTTGAGATACCATTTCAGACAATATAAAGTTTTACATACAGAGAAAGAAATAAAAATTAATTCTATAGTTACCTCCAGAATTTGTCGGGCCTAGCAGTGAACAATCTTGTGTCGAGGGCCCTCTCTTTTTCTGTCATTCTTCGGTTGATCTTCTGAGTTGTTCTGCTGTGGGGAGCACAGGGCACTGGATCAAGAATATTACTTGCAGCCCGGTCTGGAGTTATATGTATCTTCGAGATGCATATACCTGCGAAACAGAAGGGGAAAAAGATGCCAAACATGCAACTGAAATACTAAACACTTGAGATAACATTTCAGACAATATAAAAGTTTTACATACAGAGAAAGAAATAAAAATTAATTCTATAGTTACCTCCAGAATTTGTCGGGCCTAGCAGTGAACAATCTTCTGTCGAGGGCCCTCTCTTTTTCTGTCATTCTTCGGTTGATCTTCTGAGTTGTTCTGCTGTGGGGAGCACAGGGCACTGGATCAAGAATATTACTTGCAGCCCGGTCTGGAGTTATATGTATCTTCGAGATGCATATACCTGCGAAACAGAAGTGGGAAAAAGATGCCAAACATGCACTGAAATACAAACACTTGAGATACCATTTCAGACAATATAAATGTTTAACATACTGAGAAAGAAATAAAAATTAATTCTATAGTTACCTCCAGAATTTGTCGGGCCTAGCAGTGAACAATCTTGTGTCGAGGGCCCTCTCTTTTTCTGTCATTCTTCGGTTGATCTTCTGAGTTGTTCTGCTGTGGGGAGCACAGGGCACTGGATCAAGAATATTACTTGCAGCCCGGTCTGGAGTTATATGTATCTTCGAGATGCATATACCTGCGAAACAGAAGGGGAAAAAGATGCCAAACATGCCACTGAAATACTAAACACTTGAGATACCATTTCAGACAATATAATAGTTTAACATACAGAGAAAGAAATAAAAATTAATTCTATAGTTACCTCCAGAATTTGTCGGGCCTAGCAGTGAACAATCTTCTGTCGAGGGCCTCTCTTTTTCTGTCATTCTTCGGTTGATCTTCTGAGTTGTTCTGCTGTGGGGAGCACCGGGCACTGGATCAAGAATATTACTTGCAGCCCGGTCTGGAGTTATATGTATCTTCGAGATGCATATACCTGCGAAACAGAAGGGGAAAAAGATGCCAAACATGCACTGAAATACTAAACACTTGAGATACCATTTCAGACAATATAAAAGTTTTACATACAGAGAGAAGAAATAAAAATTAATTCTATAGTTACCTCCAGAATTTGTCGGGCCTAGCAGTGAACAATCTTTGTCGAGGGCCCTCTCTTTTTCTGTCATTCTTCGGTTGATCTTCTGAGTTGTTCTGCTGTGGGGAGGCACAGGGCACTGGATCAAGAATATTACTTGCAGCCCGGTCTGGAGTTATATGTATCTTCGAGATGCATATACCTGCGAAACAGAAGGGAAAAAGATGCCAAACATGCAACTGAAATACTAAACACTTGAGATACCATTTCAGACAATATAAAAGTTTTACATACAGAGAAAGAAATAAAAATTAATTCTATAGTTACCTCCAGAATTTGTCGGGCCTAGCAGTGAACAATCTTGTGTCGAGGGCCTCTCTTTTTCTGTCATTCTTCGGTTGATCTTCTGAGTTCTTGTGCTGTGGGGAGGCACAGGGCACTGGATCAAGAATATTACTTGCAGCCCGGTCTGGAGTTATATGTATCTTCGAGATGCATATACCTGCGAAACAGAAGGGAAAAAGATGCCAAACATGCAACTGAAATACTAAACACTTGAGATACCATTTCAGACAATATAAAAGTTTTACATACAGAGAAAGAAATAAAAATTAATTCTATAGTTACCTCCAGAATTTGTCGGGCCTAGCAGTGAACAATCTTGTGTCGAGGGCCCTCTCTTTTCTGTCATTCTTCGGTTGATCTTCTGAGTTGTTCTGCTGTGGGGAGCACAGGGCACTGGATCAAGAATATTACTTGCAGCCCGGTCTGGAGTTATATGTATCTTCGAGATGCATATACCTGCGAAACAGAAGGGAAAAAGATGCCAAACATGCAACTGAAATACTAAACACTTGAGATACCATTTCAGACAATATAAAAGTTTTACATACAGAGAAAGAAATAAAAATTAATTCTATAGTTACCTCCAGAATTTGTCGGGCCTAGCAGTGAACAATCTTATGTCGAGGCCCTCTCTTTTTCTGTCATTCGTCGGTTGATCTTCTGAGTTGTTCTGCTGTGGGGAGCACAGGGCACTGGATCAAGAATATTACTTGCAGCCCGGTCTGGAGTTATATGTATCTTCGAGATGCATATACCTGCGAAACAGAAGGGGAAAAAGATGCCAAACATGCAACTGAAATACTAAACACTTGAGATACCATTTCAGACAATATAAAAGTTTTACATACAGAGAAAGAAATAAAAATTAATTCTATAGTTACCTCCAGAATTTGTCGGGCCTAGCAGTGAACAATCTTGTGTCGAGGCCCTCTCTTTTTCTGTCATTCTTCGGTTGATCTTCTGAGTTGTTCTGCTGTGGGGAGCACAGGGTACTGGATCAAGAATATTACTTGCAGCCCGGTCTGGAGTTATATGTATCTTCGAGATGCATATACCTGCGAAACAGAATTGGGAAAAAGATGCCAAACATGCAACTGAAATACTAAACACTTGAGATACCATTTCAGACAATATAAAAGTTTTACATACAGAGAAAGAAATAAAAATTAATTCTATAGTTACCTCCAGAATTTGTCGGGCCTAGCAGTGAACAATCTTGTGTCGAGGCCCTCTCTTTTTCTGTCATTCTTCGGTTGATCTTCTGAGTTGTTCTGCTGTGGGGAGCACAGGGCACTGGATCAAGAATATTACTTGCAGCCCGGTCTGGAGTTATATGTATCTTCGAGATGCATATACCTGCGAAACAGAAGGGGGAAAAGATGCCAAACATGCCACTGAAATACAAACACTTGAGATACCATTTCAGACAATATAAAAGTTTTACATACAGAGAAAGAAATAAAAATTAATTCTATAGTTACCTCCAGAATTTGTCGGGCCTAGCAGTGAACAATCTTGTGTCGAGGGCCTCTCTTTTTCTGTCATTCTTCGGTTGATCTTCTGAGTTGTTCTGCTGTGGGGAGCACAGGGCACTGGATCAAGAATATTACTTGCAGCCCGGTCTGGAGTTATATGTATCTTCGAGATGCATATACCTGCGAAACAGAAGGGGAAAAAGATGCCAAACATGCCACTGAAATACTAAACACTTGAGATACCATTTCAGACAATATAAAAGTTTTACATACAGAGAAAGAAATAAAAATTAATTCTATAGTTACCTCCAGAATTTGTCGGGCCTAGCAGTGAACAATCTTGTGTCGAGGGCCCTCTCTTTTTCTGTCATTCTTCGGTTGATCTTCTGAGTTGTTCTGCTGTGGGGAGCACAGGGCACTGGATCAAGAATATTACTTGCAGCCCGGTCTGGAGTTATATGTATCTTCGAGATGCATATACCTGCGAAACAGAATTGGGAAAAGATGCCAAACATGCAACTGAAATACTATACAATTGAGATACCATTTCAGACAATATAATAGTTTTACATACAGAGAAAGAAATAAAAATTAATTCTATAGTTACCTCCAGAATTTGTCGGGCCTAGCAGTGAACAATCTTGTGTCGAGGGCCTCTCTTTTCTGTCATTCTTCGGTTGATCTTCTGAGTTGTTCTGCTGTGGGGAGCACAGGGCACTGGATCAAGAATATTACTTGCAGCCCGGTCTGGAGTTATATGTATCTTCGAGATGCATATACCTGCGAAACAGAAGGGGGAAAAAAGATGCCAAACATGCAACTGAAATACTAAACACTTGAGATACCATTTCAGACAATATAAAAGTTTTACATACAGAGAAAGAAATAAAAATTAATTCTATAGTTACCTCCAGAATTTGTCGGGCCTAGCAGTGAACAATCTTGTGTCGAGGGCCCTCTCTTTTTCTGTCATTCTTCGGTTGATCTTCTGAGTTGTTCTGCTGTGGGGAGCACAGGGCACTGGATCAAGAATATTACTTGCAGCCCGGTCTGGAGTTATATGTATCTTCGAGATGCATATACCTGCGAAACAGAAGGGGAAAAAGATGCCAAACATGCAACTGAAATACAAACACTTGAGATACCATTTCAGACAATATAAAAGTTTTACATACAGAGAAAGAAATAAAAATTAATTCTATAGTTACCTCCAGAATTTGTCGGGCCTAGCAGTGAACAATCTTATGTCGAGGCCCTCTCTTTTTCTGTCATTCTTCGGTTGATCTTCTGAGTTGTTCTGCTGTGGGGAGCACAGGGCACTGGATCAAGAATATTACTTGCAGCCCGGTCTGGAGTTATATGTATCTTCGAGATGCATATACCTGCGAAACAGAATTGGGAAAAAGATGCCAAACATGCACTGAAATACTAAACACTTGAGATACCATTTCAGACAATATAAAAGTTTTACATACAGAGAAAGAAATAAAAATTAATTCTATAGTTACCTCCAGAATTTGTCGGGCCTAGCAGTGAACAATCTTGTGTCGAGGGCCCTCTCTTTTTCTGTCATTCTTCGGTTGATCTTCTGAGTTGTTCTGCTGTGGGGAGCACAGGGCACTGGATCAAGAATATTACTTGCAGCCCGGTCTGGAGTTATATGTATCTTCGAGATGCATATACCTGCGAAACAGAAGGGGAAAAAGATGCCAAACATGCCACTGAAATACAAACACTTTAGATACCATTTCAGAGAATATAAAAGTTTTACATACAGAGAAAGAAATAAAAATTAATTCTATAGTTACCTCCAGAATTTGTCGGGCCTAGCAGTGAACATCTTGTGTCGAGGGCCTCTCTTTTTCTGTCATTCTTCGGTTGATCTTCTGAGTTGTTCTGCTGTGGGGAGCACAGGGCACTGGATCAAGAATATTACTTGCAGCCCGGTCTGGAGTTATATGTATCTTCGAGATGCATATACCTGCGAAACAGAATTGGGAAAAAGATGCCAAACATGCAACTGAAATACTAAACACTTGAGATACCATTTCAGACAATATAAAAGTTTTACATACAGAGAAAGAAATAAAAATTAATTCTATAGTTACCTCCAGAATTTGTCGGGCCTAGCAGTGAACAATCTTGTGTCGAGGGCCCTCTCTTTTTCTGTCATTCTTCGGTTGATCTTCTGAGTTGTTCTGCTGTGGGGAGCACAGGGCACTGGATCAAGAATATTACTTGCAGCCCGGTCTGGAGTTATATGTATCTTCGAGATGCATATACCTGCGAAACAGAAGGGGGAAAAAGATGCCAAACATGCCACTGAAATACAAACACTTGAGATACCATTTCAGACAATATAAAAGTTTTACATACAGAGAAAGAAATAAAAATTAATTCTATAGTTACCTCCAGAATTTGTCGGGCCTAGCAGTGAACAATCTTGTATCGAGGGCCTTCTCTTTTTCTGTCATTCTTCGGTTGATCTTCTGAGTTGTTCTGCTGTGGGGAGCACAGGGCACTGGATCAAGAATATTACTTGCAGCCCGGTCTGGAGTTATATGTATCTTCGAGATGCATATACCTGCGAAACAGAAGGGGGAAAAAGATGCCAAACATGCCACTGAAATACAAACACTTGAGATACCATTTCAGACAATATAAAAGTTTTACATACAGAGAAAGAAATAAAAATTAATTCTATAGTTACCTCCAGAATTTGTCGGGCCTAGCAGTGAACAATCTTGTGTCGAGGGCCCTCTCTTTTTCTGTCATTCTTCGGTTGATCTTCTGAGTTGTTCTGCTGTGGGGAGCACAGGGCACTGGATCAAGAATATTACTTGCAGCCCGGTCTGGAGTTATATGTATCTTCGAGATGCATATACCTGCGAAACAGAAGGGGGAAAAAGATGCCAAACATGCAACTGAAATACAAACACTTGAGATACCATTTCAGACAATATAAAAGTTTTACATACAGAGAAAGAAATAAAAATTAATTCTATAGTTACCTCCAGAATTTGTCGGGCCTAGCAGTGAACAATCTTGTGTCGAGGGCCCTCTCTTTTTCTGTCATTCTTCGGTTGATCTTCTGAGTTGTTCTGCTGTGGGGAGCACAGGGCACTGGATCAAGAATATTACTTGCAGCCCGGTCTGGAGTTATATGTATCTTCGAGATGCATATACCTGCGAAACAGAAGGGGAAAAAGATGCCAAACATGACAACTGATAATACAAACCACTTGAGATACCATTTCAGACGAATATTAAAGTTTTACATACAGAGAAGAGAAATAAAAATTAATTCTATAGTTACCTCCAGAATTTGTCGGGCCTAGCAAGTGAACAATCTTGTCTCGAGGGCCTTCTCTTTTTCTGTCATTCTTCGGTTGATGTTCTGATGATTGTTGTGCTGTGGGAGAGCACAGGGCACTGAGATCAAGAATATTACTTTGCGCCCGGTCTGCGAGTTCTTATGTAATCTTCGAGATTGCATATACCTGGCGAAAGAGAGCATTTAAGGACACGCAGCATGCATCTAAATGCCATACTAAACACTTGAAACTATATCATTTTCAGGAGAATATTATAGTTTAATCATGATCACAGAGAGAGAGCAATCAAAAATGGGATAATGTAGTATCAACTCTACCATGCATTCTCTGACTCGAGGCCTAGCAATCTTCTCTGCCCGGGGCCTCGCTTCTATCTAGCTCAGTTCATTAGACACATTCGAGTCTGATTCTTCTGAGTCCTTGTGCTGTGGGGGGTGGGTGCCACCGGAAGGCAACTGGATATCAAGAACTATTACTTGCAGCCCGGTCTGGCAGTTTATATGTATCTTCGAGATCTGCATATACTTGCCGAAAGAGAAAGAAGGCACAAGCGATGCATTTACAAATACTAAAACACATTCGAGAAAATATCCTTTCAGAGAATATTCTAGTTTTAACATGCGGCAACAGAGAGAGACAGAAAATAAAAATGAATAATACTAGTTACCTCCAGCATTACTTTCGGCGGCTCTAGCAATCTTCTTGCCCGGGGGCACTCTCTTCTTCTGTCCCATTCTTCGCTGTGATCTCTGTGCGTCCTTGTGTCTGTGGGGAGGCCACCTGGGGCACACTGGCAATCCAAGGGAATAGATTTACTCGCCAGAGCCCGGTCTGAGTCTTATATGTATCATTACGAGAAGCCTATAACCGTGCGAAAGAGAAGAAGGTAGCCATAGCATTGCATTTAAAATACTAAACACTTGAAAAATCATTTCAGAGAATATTATAGTTCTTAACATTGCACAGAGTCAAAGATATATAAAAATTGAAATAATAAAGTTTACGCGATCCATCTATTTGTCGGCCTAGCAATCTTTCCTGCCCCTGGGCTCATCTCTTCTTCATGTCATATTAGCTCGGTTGATCTTCTAGAGTGCGTCTTTGTGCGTGTGGGGGAGATGTCCCCCTCTATGGCACTGGATCAAAGAATAATTCACACTTGCAACCCCACGGGTCTGGAGTTATATGTATGCTTCGAGATTGCCATATACCTAGCCGATAAAGAGAATACAAGGGAGCCAAGCATGCAGTACTCTAATATACTAAACACCTTGAAACAAATCATTTCAAGGACTATATTAATAGTTTTAACATGCACAGAGAGACAGAGAAATAAAAATGAATAACATATAGTATACGCCTCCAGCATTTGTCGAGGGCAGACAATCTTCTATGCCGGTCCTCTCTTCTTCTGTCATATCTATCGGTTACGTATCTATCACACGTCCTTGTGTCTTGTGGAGTAGGGGGGCCCCGGCACTGGAACAAGAATACTTTTACTTGCAGCCGGTCTGTGAGTTACAATGTAATCGTTCGAGTATGCATTAACTTCTCTATGCGAAAGAAAGAAGGCCCAAGCATTTGCATTTAAAATACTAAACACGTTGAAAAAATCATTTCAGGAGAATATTATATTTAACATGATCACAGAGAGAGAGAAATAAAATGAATAATATAGTTACCAGTTCAGCAATTTGTCGGGCCTAGCAATGCTTCTGCCCGTGGCCTTTTTTCTTCTGTCATTCTATCTAGGTGATCTTCTGAGTCCTGTGCTGTGGGAGGCCCCGGCACTGGGAACAAGAATATTACACTACGCAGCCGGTCTGGAGTTATAATGTTTATTCGAGATGCTATATACCTGGCAAAAGAAGAAGGACCAAGCATATGAATTTAAAATAGACTAAACACTTGCAAAAATCATTTCCGAAATATTATAGTTTTAACATCGCACAGAGAGAGAGAATTAAAAAGCATGAATAAATATAGTTACCCCTCTCAGCATTTGTTCTGTAGGTCCTAAGCCGATCTTCTGCCCGAGGCCATCTCTTCTTCTGTCATTCTCCGGTTGAATCTTCTGAGGGTCCCTTAGTGCTGTGGGAGACGGCCCCGGCACTGGATCACTAAGAATATTACAGTTGCAGAGCCGATCTGGGATTAATATGTACTCTTCGAGATGCATAATTCAATCCTGCGTAAAGGAAGAAGTCCTGCCAAGCATGTCCAATTTAGCCGATACAAAACCTGAGAAAAACGTCATTTCCGAGAATATTATAGTACTACATCAAGCACAGAGAGAGAGAAATAAAAGAATAATAAAGTTACCTTGTTCCAGCATTGTCGGGCCTAGCAATGCTTCTGCCCGGGGCCCTTTCATCTTCTTACTGTAATTCTTACGGTGATCTTCCGAGTCCTATGTGCTGGGAGCGAGGCCCCGGGCACTGGACAAGAATAAATTACCTTGCAAGCCCGGTGAGCTGACGGAGTTATATGCGTATCTTCGGAGAAGCATATACCTGCGAAAGAAAAGAACAGCAAAGCATGCATTCTGAAACTAAACTACTAACCTCAGCTGTTGACAAAACAATCATCTCCAGTGACTGAATATTAAAGATTAGAGACATGTCACAGGAGAGACGTAGAAATAAAAATGAATAATATCGATTTACCATAACCTCCAAACATTAGGTGTCGGCGGCCTAGCACAATCTCTGTCCACGGTGGCCTCTCTTACTTCTGTCATCTTTTCGTTGAATCTTCTTGAGCGTCCCTTAGTGCTGTGGGCTAGCCCCGGGACGACTGGATCGTTGAAAGAATATCTACTTGCCAGCCCGGTCTGGAGTTAATATGTATCTTTCGAGAATGCCATAACTACTGCGATGAGCGACAGCTATGGAAGAAGGCAGCCCAATCTATGAGCATTCTAAAATACTAAACAAAACACTTAGAAAAATCATTCTCCCAGAGAACCCTCTAGTTATAGCTTTAAACTATGCACCGACTTGAGAGAGAAATAAAAATAGAATAATCATAGTCTACCCTCCAGCATTTGTCAGCTGAGATAACCTAGCAATCTTCCTGCCCAGCGCCGGTCCTCTCTCTTCTGTCATTTCTTTCCGTGTATCGATCTTCTGAGTGCAGTCCTTGTGGACGTCTAGTGGCTGAGGCCGCCGGCACTGCCCACGTTTCTAAGACATATACTTTGCTAGCCCGGTCTGCGATAGATATACTATTGTATCTTTCGAGTATGCAAAATATACCTGCCCACCTGAAAGAGACGAAAGGCCCAAGCAAATGCATGATACAAATACTAACACACTGGAAAATCTCATTTCCGACGAATGATTTATAGTTTAACATGCAACAGAGATGAGTGAGAAATAAAAATGAAACTGAATAATATAGATGTACCACCAGCATTTGTCGGGCACTCTACGCAATCTTCTGCCCTGGAGGTCCTCTCTTCTTCTCTGTCCTTCTTCGAAGTATGATACTTTCTTGAAGTCCTCTGTGCTGCTGTAATAGGAGCGGCTGGCCGCCGGGGCACTGGATCACGAATAATATTCCTTGCCCACGCCCGCGTCTGTGAGTTAGACTATATGGTACTACTTGCACGAGATGCTTATACCGAGCGAAAGACAGAGAGAAGCGCACCAAGTCTTGCCATGTACAATCTATTAACCACTTGGAAAACATACTTTTCAGATAGACATATTATAGTTTATAACATGCTCAGAGTAGCAGAAGCAAAATAAAATTGAATAAATAATAGTTTCCTCCTCCAGCGTTATGGGTCAGGGCCCATAGCAATCTTGCATGGCCCGGGCTCCTCTCCTTCCATTCTGTCAATTCTTCTGGCCTTGATATCTTCTGTCTGTCGCTCACTTGTCGGTGTGGGGAGCCTAAGGCCCCCGCGGATGGCACAGCTGGGTATCTCAAGAATACTTATTACTTTGCACAGCCCGGTCTGCGTGTTCATATGTATCATCTCTTCGCGATGCATTGCCTTTGCGATAACCTCGCGAATAAGCATGGAAAGAAGGACCGCAAGCATTGCATTTCACATACTAAAACAACTTGAGAAAATCATTTCCAGAGTACTATATATTACAGTTTAACATTGCACAGATGAGCAGAGAAATTATAATATGAATAATATATAGTCTTCGACCTCTCCATGCATTTCGATCGGGCTAGCCTATCAGTCCTCTGCCCTGGACGGCCTCTCATTAGCTCATGTCACTTTCTTCGTGTTGAATCTCTCTGAGCAATCCTCTAGTAGCCTGTGTGGGGAGGCTAGGCCCGGGCAACATTGGATCTCAGATTATTAACACTTGCCAGCCCGACCCGTCTGGAGCTTAGATGTATCTTTTTTTCTTTTCGAGAGAGTGCATCATACCTGCGAAAAGAGCGCCATGAAGAAGCGCGCCACTAGCAATGCAATTTACAAATACTTAATACACTTGCACAAATCATCATTCCGGACTACAACTAATTATAGTTTAACATGCTCAGCAGAGTTAAGCGAGAGAGAAATCAAAACTGAATTAATCCGATAGTTGACCTCCAGCATTTTGTCTGGGCCTTAGCCCAACTCTTCTAGCCTCGGGGACCTCTCTTCTTTCTGTCATTCTTCGGTCTGACTTCTTTCTGAGTCCTCTGTTGCATGTGAGGGGGAGCGCGCCAGGGCTACTGGATCAAGACTATATACTTGCTGCAGTCCCGGTCCTGCAGAGTTATATAGTTCATCATCGAGATGCATATAACTCATGCGATAAGAGAAGCCATTGCAAGAAAACACGCAGAAAATGAACAAGTTAACTTGCCATGTGCCACAAACATGCATTTAAAATACTAAACACTTGAAAAATCATTTCTCAGAGAATATTATAGTTTTAACATGCCACAGTGCTAGAAGAGACTAAATAAAATGAATCAATATAGGTTAACCTCATCAGCGATTATGTCGCGGACCCTACAAGCGCAATTTCTTCTAGCCCGGGGACCTTCTCTTCTTTCTGTCAGTTAACTATCTCGGTTGTATCTTCTGAGTCGCTCTCTATGATGCGCCTGTGGGGAACGGGCCGGAGCACTGCGGATCAAAGAATACTTACATTGCAGCACCCGGTCCTGTGAGCTTATCATGTAATCTTCGAGATGACATGTACTCTCCTGCGAACGATCAGAGAAGCATGGAAAAAACACGCCAAAAACATTGCAATTTAAAATACTGCGAACACTTCGAAACAAATCCATCTTCACGACGAGAATGTATCTTGTATGCGTCGATTAGATACAAACAAATGCACAGAGGAGAGAGAGAAATCACAAATGCACTAATTATCATTTCTACCTCTTTTACAGCAATTGTTCAGGGAACCCTAGCAATCTTCCTGCACGTCGCGGCCATCTCTTTCTTCTGTCATTCCTTTCAGGGTTGATCTTCTGAGTCCTTGTGCCTCGTCGGGGCAGGCACCACGGAGGGCCCGCCAGGCACTGGATCAAGAATATACACTTGCAGACTGAGACCGCACCACAACCCCCCCCCACACACCGAGTCTGGAAGTTATATGTTTCCTTCGAGATGCCATGTACCTGACGAAAGAGAAAGCAATGAAAGCGAAACGGGGGGGGAGGGGGGGGGGGGGGGGGGGGGGGGGGGGGGGCGGGCGGGGGGGAGAGGGGGGACATACATCGGATTATATATAACATACTAAATCGTACTTTGAAAAATCATATTTCCGACGATCCATCCTATTATTAGTTTTAACATCGTTCCCAACCGAGCTATGGATGCAGAACACATAAAAAATGAATAATAATAGTTACCACTGGATGGCACAGACGATTATGATCCGGAGCAGAGTTATTGTCCAGGCCTTTTTAGCTAACTCATTTCCGTGACACCGAAATGGTTTCAGGGCCGTGACAAATTCTTCTTTCTATATCATTGCGTCCTTTACGGTTCGGTTAGGAGCTCTTCGTGAGGCCATTCTGATGCTGTTGGGGAAAGGCCCCATGAGGACCACTGGGCATCAAGAATGACTGTACGTGCTGTTCCGGTCCCCGGTTTTCTGTGAGTGTGATACTGTCCATGTATCTTCGAGAGATGCACATTATTATACCTAGCACTAGAAGAAAGAGATAGCATCGGAAACAACACGCCAAAACATGTGGCCCATGTTTACAAAAAAAAATACTAACAAGCACTTTGAGAAAAAATCAGTTCTCGATGAAATATTATAGTTTGACATCATGCCACGAGAGAGAGAAGAACATAAAACATGACATCATACATATAGTTAACCAGTCCAGCATTTAGTGCGAGGCAGCCTCTAGCAATCTCTTCCTGCGGCTACGGGGCCTCAGTCTAACCTTTATCTGGTCTAGGTCTTTTATTCTTCGAAGAATTGTATCTTCTCTGATTGATCCAGTATGTTGTCCTGTGTAGTAGGAGAGATGCTCCCAGGGCACTTGGATCAAGAAATATTTACTTGCGAGCTCTCGCCCGGTCCTGGTGAGTTATATGGTAATCTTCGTAAGATGGCATTATACCTTGGCGAACAGAGAGCAGAGGAGAAGGCGCCATAGTGCACTCTGGCATCAAAGACTAAACACTTTGACACATCATATCACGCTGACTTATTATCGTTTCACGACGCACATTGATGAGAGAGATATTAAATGCATCAAGGGGCAGCGTGAGCATCGCAGCATTTGTCTTTTTTATCATATAATGCGATATATTGGTTTACTCGGCTCAGCTATTATGAAATCGAGGCTACTAGGCAATATCTTCTGGCCCGGAGGGCCACGGACTCGTTCTTACTGTCAGTCCCTTCTTATCGGTTTGTAGTCTTCTGAGGAATCCTTGCCTGCTGTGGAGGTACGGCCCGCCGGCACCACTGATGTATTCATAACAGCAATCTTACTTGGCAGGCCCGCGATACTGCCGCAGTTATATGTTATCTTCGAGATGTAGGGCATATTCACTGCGTAAGAGAAGAAGGGCCGAGCCATGGCATGTAAAAATAACATAAACACTTTGAAAAAATCATTTCCGAGAATATTATAGGTTTAACATGCACAGGGAGATGAGAGACCAATAAAAATAGCATAATATACGTTACACCTCCAGCATTTGTCGGGTCCCTCATGCAATCTTCCTGACCTCGGAGGCTCCCCACTCTTCTTCTGTCATTTAGCATTGCTGGGTTGATCTTCTTGAGTCCCTTGGTGCTTGTGGGGAGGGGCCCGGGCACTGGGATCAAGGAATATTGACTTGCGAGCCCCGCGCGACACGTCTGGCGTTTATATGTGCTTCCCCCCCCCCCATAATCTTCGAGAATGCAATAATACACTAGCTGACAAGCAGAACGAGAGGCCGAGCATAGCATGTAAAATACTAAAGCACTTAGAAACAATCATTTCCGGGAATAATTATAGGATATCAACATGCACAGAGAGGAGAGAAATAGAAAAT
>JAWZYV010015643.1:0-103223 GCA_038373885.1 Cheiracanthium punctorium | reverse complement strand
TAGAAAACTGAATACAGGAGAAGGCGAGTACAGCTGCATGTAAACGCTCACTGCTTTTGGAGCTGACGCAGAATTATTTCCTGGAAAAAAAGCCGCAACGAGAGAAGAAGTGGGAAGGGGTGAATGTAAATGGGGCATTAGAACCTCAGGCAGATGCCCATGAATGGGAAGGAATCTGAAAACTATCATCCATATCCTCACCATGGTATCACATATCAGTAAATTTCACCTTGTGGATAGCACTGAAAGAGAAGTTTAGGGAAACTCGGAGAAGGTTTTTGCCTAAGGGATGGGGGGGGGGGGGGGATGCTAACAAAGTACTGCTGTATACAAGAACTTGTAAGATGAAACCTTGCAAAGACATTGTAGAGGGGCATTTCAAAGGAGAAAACCCTTTCCTAGGTGTCTGAAATATAAACTTAAACAAAAAATATTTATTTTTTTCGATTTTTTTTTTCGAAAAATGTTAATTTTTCGCTAAACTCTTCTTCAGTCGTTTCGGCGCCCCCTTTACCTTGGCGCCTTTGTGCGGTGCACAACCTTCACACCCGCTAGCGACGGGCCTGAATGAAAGAGGTGTAAGTCAAAAATAGATTTGCACCACTCTTAAAGAAAAGGCTCATTTCTTCACAATTCTTTCCTTAATGACGATTTTTGTAAAATATAATTAGACTGTAACTGTAACCAAGACTATAAAACATAGCTCTATCATTTTTTTAAAGAGTATATGTTTTAAGTTATGACCAACAACTAAACTTGTGAAGAACTATTCTTATAAAGTGATAAAACAACCCCCCCCCTTCTCTTTAACTCGCTAAGTAATCACTAACCTTACTGATGTACTTGCATCATTCACGAGCTCACACATTCACATACAGCAAATTATTTTTTAAAGCATGTAGTATTCATTTTTTAAAGCACGTAAGCAAGCCCGACTTTAGGAAAGCCCGGAATCTGATGGGAATTTTCCGTGTATGAGGTTTTGTATATGAGGTCTAAGATAAATTTAAAATGCAGCACTATTTAAAAAGAAATTATGGAGAGAAGAGATTGAAGAATTTTTTTTAGCACTAGGGTGCTATTTCGCTCAATCCCAGATTTTTGTCTACGCGATCTTGTCGACAGGTTTTGTAGAAATGAACTTTTCAAATGAGTTTGCCAGATAAGGTGAAGAGGTGGAGCGTTAATAAAATATTAAAAGTCGCACAAGGTTTGCAATTTTTGATTATGGATCGCTAAGTTTGGTGCCAAAACTCGACAATCTATATACATAAAACAAAGTCGGGTTTGTTCCAACACTTATAACTCAAGAATGGCTGGACCGATTTTAATGATGTTTGATTCGTTGGATTCGTCTTCGCCCCGAATAGCAGAATAACTATTAAAATTTTCGAAATTCCAATTAGAATTTTTTAATTTTATGCAATTTTTTTAATTTTTCCTCACCTAATTCTTAATAACGGCGGTAATTACGTTTGCAGCAAAACGGCATTTATATCATCGGATAGAGGAGAAAATTTTCTATTAAAAACAGTTCTTTCTGAATATGTAGCATAATTTGCAGATTTTTAGGAATTTTTTTACTAAAAAGAAGTTTCGTGTATCTTTTACGGCAGTTAAACCTGGCGTCATAAATTAAGAAACGTGTGAAATTTGTATACTCTGCAACACTAACGTCCTATTCGCAATTAAAGCGATTCTAAATAGCTCCTCGAGATTACACAGCTTGATGTTGTAAACGAGACAGAACCATGGAGGATTTGCAAAGTATCGCTATATTGGATACATGGAAATTAAAATTGGTACAGCTTGGCTATTAAATAGTTCTAACACTTTTTAAATAGTTAAAAATTAATGTGGCAAATGAAAATAAATATTTGCCAGAATCACGACATTTCCTAGCGAATACTCAAAAACAAAATGGCTATTTTCAAATGACTTCATTTGGGGCAGACGTTATTGAAGAACATGGATATAATCAGACATTTAAGGTAGTCTATGTTGAAGAGAATAAATGCTTATTTTCTGGTTGATTCCTACTTTAACCCCCCCCCCCACTCTCGCCAACCTAAAAATTGACACTTTGGCGAACTTCGCAGTCATGAGTCTCTAGGAGTTATGCACAAGTTTTAACGAAAGTGAACAAATTAGGGATAAACGCAAAATTTTAGGGATTTGAAGACACTTCTCTATCTTCTCAACTTATTATAAAGGAAGATGTCTGTGCATCTGTGTGTCGGCGGCGTTACGGACAAACGGCTACACCTAGAAACACCAAATTTGGTACTCGGGAAGATCTAAACATGAAGTTGTGCACCTCGAAGCAATTTTTTCAAAATTCGAAATAGCATTTTTTTTTATTTTATGTTTTATGCGATATTTAGCATTTTATCTCACCTAATTCGTAATAACGGCGGAAATTACGCTCGCAGCAAAACGGCATTTGTATCATCGGATAGAGGAGAAAATTTTCTTTTTAAAAAGTTTGTTCTGAATACGTAACATGATTTACCGATTTTTAGGAATTTTTTTACTAAGCATCTGTTTCGGCCAATCTTTTCGTAAAATAATTTTAAATTGTCGCATCTTGAATTCTATCCGTCATAACTTTTTGATATTTTGACAGATCGCGAAACATTCCTTTCTCCCTCTTTTAAAATAAAAACGAAATCATTGTTTAAATTAGGTGATTTTTTACGAATGTTAATGTAACCTAATGTTTAGAATTTAATAGCGTTGCCAGAAAAAGGATTAGAAAAAGGGGTTTATTCAACCAATGGAGTTTTTAAATGGGATATCGATATTTCAATTCGCAAGTGAGGATCTATGACGTCAAATGCTTTAAGATACGTAAAAATTACGCCACAATTTTATAGCAATTATCCCTGCTCTGTTCTTTTTTAACACAAGGAGGCGGTATTTTGATTAAAACTTACTTTAGAAATAAACTGAGAAATTCATGATTATTATTATTATAAGTGGTATTTTAATCCGTTGCTTATTTAAAAATTGTAATATTTTAACGCGGCTGAGAATGTTCTTTATTTTAAAAGCTACAAAATTCATTTTAAAGCGGGATATATTAAAAATTTCCTATTTACGTTTTTATTTTTCGCATTTAATTATGTCGCAGGCATATATGTTTCCTAACATATGCATGTTGCGAGTACAGTTTTATTTTAACGTTGGATTACGTTCCTCCATAGCATCCTATTCTAATTTTCAACGTCATTCTAAGTTTTAATATGATACCGTTTGAAAGCTATTGAGCAAAATATCTAAATTAACTCCCTCATCCAACCGGGTATCTTTTACGGTAATTAAACAGTGACGTCATAAATTTTTAAAAAATGCGTGAAATTTGTAAACTCTGCAACTCTAACGTCCTGCCACAGTTAAAGCGATTCTAAATAGCTCCTCGAGATTGCAAAGTTTGATGTTTTCAGTAGACAGAACTATGGAGGATTTATACGATACCTTTATATTGGATACATGGATATTTAAGTTGGCACTGCTTGAATATTTTTCACCACGGCGAGATTAAATGTTTTGCGGTGCTAAAAACGCCAATCTTGCAAAACTATGCATAAATTAAATATGTATGGAGGGCTTCCATAATAGCAACTATTATGTGAAATGAATAATGTTTATGGTAATGCGTAAATTGCAAAGAATCGCAATAGAATAAAAAGGTCCCATTTGTGCGAAATAATGTAAGCTGTTTCGTTAAATTGAGCATTTAAGAGATAAATAGTATTAATATGCGTAAATAGGTAGTATTAGTAGATTTGTAAGGATTATATGAATAAATCACAATATACCACGTTAATAATATTTCATGAAATTAAAAGTGTTCTGTTTATCCTTTTTCAAGGGTTGTTTTCAACCAACAGAACGATAAGTAATTCTAATTTGCGTTGATATATCCCGCAGTAATTTCAACTGAGGAAATTACATGAACATTTAAAAAAATGAAATTCTGTTTTGTCACATGCAGATATGATTTTAGTAAAATATTCGCTTCTTCCTGTATGAAGAGCGGGTGCGCAGCTATTTAAAAAATAAACGATTGTCCATTTCATGTAGTGTCTGATGCATTTAATGCTATAACTTGAACCTAAAAACAGTATGATGTAGAAATAACACATTTTGAAAGTCAGGAGTTCTCTGCAAACAGCTAAGCTTTTCACTTTTCTGATCGCGAATGACACTGACGTAGATTTTTGAGTCATTATATTGCAATGATGCCAGGTTAGTACTCATGACGCAAACTTTACATCATAAGTCAAATAATTTTGCTTTTATTTTAGATTTCACATCACTGGAATTAATTGGAATTACACATGTAAGGAAAATTTTCGTTACTACCGTGCGAAGAACGGGCACGCAGCTAGTTTATAATAAAGGGGGAGTATAGTTAGAATATGCCTGGCGAAGATTGTAAAATAGTTTTAGTAGGCGATTTTAATATAGATTTTAATTCCGAAGAAGTGTTTTATGGAACAGAGAAAACAAGTGCGGTACACTCATAGATTATGATACGCTTTCTAAATGGTATTTATAAAGGTGAAGTATAGTTTGACTATGCCAGGTGAAAACTGTTAAACAGTTTTGGTAATCGATTTAGTATAGATTTCAATTACAAAGAAGTGTTTTGTGGAACAAGTAAGGAAAACACGGCACACTCATCGATTATGATGCTCATTCCAAACAGTATTTAAAATGGTAGAGGACAGTTGGAATATGCTTGGCGGATGTTGGAAAAAAGTTTTAGTAGGTGATTTTAAGATAGATTTCAATACCAAAGATGTGTTTTATTTAACAAGAAAGGAGAACATGGTACACTCATGGATTATGATACCTATTCCAAACAGTATTTAAAATAGTGAAGTATAGCAGTGGCGCACACAAGATTTTCTCTTGGAGGGGGGTCCAGCCCAGACAACACATAAGCTTAAATCAAGCTTGACATTTCTTTGAATTTGACGTATTAATACAAGCTTGACAGTTCAATTCATTTTAAGCTTGCAGCAAGCTTGGAGAAGTCACTTGAACTGTCAAGTTTGAATACAACTTGATTACTGCTTGATTTGGAAAGCCACATCCACATAACAAATAATTTATCATCAGTCATAAAAGTAATTGACCATAGAATTTATTTAAAAGGATTCTATATTTCCAAATATTGCAATTCCTCAAAATAAAATACATACTATGAAATTGATTTCAAAATCAGTCGTTTGTCTCGATTTTGGCTAATATTGCCCAACATGAGTGTTGCGATATTGAAAGTTTTAAAACGTGTGCTGCTTTTAAGTTTATATTACGCATACTTCCCTATTAGTGAGTCTATAAATCACACATAACATTATTTTAATTTTGTTTCATCCCACGGAAAAATAAAAGAAACAAATCGGCATCGGCCACTGATCAATCTCGCCAGAAAACGGCGTGATAACCATAACAGTCACTTCAAACTTTAGTCATATCAGAGCAAGTCGGGTTGGCTGAGTGGTTAGGACGCTGGCTTCCCAAACCTTTAGGTATCGATCCCAACCGCGGACGCTTGATGGAAACAGATTTAAATAACTTGAAATTTCAGCGTAGAGGGAAGAGTGCGTGGAAAAATAAAATATGTGGGTCGAGTTCGCCGACGGGCACCCCGTGTATTTAGGAAATTTTTTTTAAGCTTGAGATTAGGCTTGCTATGTCAAGCTTAATGCAAGTTGGGCAAGTGTAAACTTGAACACTTGATTCAAGCTTGCATTAAGCTTACACCCTTGAAATTTTCAAGCTTAATTCAAGTTTATTGACTTGATAAATCAAGCTTACTGCAAGTTTGATGCAAGTTTGCTGTGCTGTCTGGGAGCTCATAAACCTCCTACAAACCTACATTTTTTCAGGTACTTGATTAGGTATTGTGACACCTACCAACCACCTGAGAAGATGCGGAACAAAGTTTTTTCTCCTGGAGGGAATCCAGCTCAAAAGCTGTGACACCTGAATATACAAATGTGACACCAAAAGTTTTTCTCGTGACCATGACCACTTTTTATTGACACCCCGCACTTCAATATACTTTAATTCAATATGTTTCTGCGCTTATTTACTTATCTTACTTGCTAAAATCAAAAATTTGATAGTTTTTAACCGACGAAAAACGGAGGAGGTTCTCAAGTCGACGCGTATATATATATATATATATATATATTTTTTTTCTAATGTATGACCACGCATAACTTTTTACAGAGTAATCCGATTTTGATAATTCTTTTTTTATTGGAAAGGGTATACCCCGAAGTTGGTCCCATATAGATATGGAAAAAAAAATTCCTACCCTAAGGGTAGGAAAACAGAAGATGATTGATTTTTCACTCACTGATTGTAATGTATAAACACGCATAAAATATGACTTTTAAATAGCTATTTTAAATGCCAGCTCGTTTAATGATCTTTTTCCTTTTCCTCGAGAAAATTCAATATTCCTTAAATTTTATAGTTTTCATAGAATAAAATAGGAGCTCTAACGAGGCATATAAGCTCTTGAATCGATATTTGTTAGGTGCTATTACCAGAAGAGTTGATTATTTTTTAATGGACGGTGCCCGTGTGACGTCATTTTTCAGCCAACACGTAACCTCCAACCAATCAACTTAAAATGTAGTTTCAGTTGACACTCAATGTTTCAATCTGATTAGTTCAAATTTGTATTTTCCACCGACACGTGATTGAAATAGCATCGTATCGATATCGTCCATTGCAAGGGATATTGGCGACGGTTTTTACGTCACCGTTTAAAACTGCACATCAAACCACCTATACATCTTCGTTCACAGTACACAGCACATATGTGTACATTTTGTTTTCGCTTGTTAAAACGATTCTTTTAAGATTTTTTGTAGTTCTGAATTTACGTACATATGCGTCGATGCTTTAATTTTGAATAAATTGTTAACGCATGCGAATGTGTAAATCCCACGCACACATTTTGTTTTTGTTTGCCGTTTCGCAAAAGATAAACGCACCAGTTGAATGTTATTAAAATTTCCGAAGTTCAATTTGTTAATTTTTTCCCGAAATTCATACAGCTAAAAAGAACTGGTCTATGTTCCGTATCCGGTGCTGTTTACATTTTGATGTTCATTTAGTGTTGGTTCTGGCGCCATCGTGGGCGATGTTCAGCGGGAGTGAAGTACCCTGCCGGTGGTAGTTTTGACGGTGCCGTGCTCGTAGCGTACGTGCTCATAGCGTACATGTGGTGCTCAGTAGTGGTAAAAGGACAGTTCACCTCAGCCGGATCCCATGTTAATTCACCGGATCCGTTCGGATGTTGTCCCTAGGCTGAGCGGGGAAGGGGGCGTGGTCGGACCGGATGTGGGGAGCGGATGCTAAGACCGGATGTTCGAAGGATTGATAAGAATTTTTTTCCTTTTTTTCAAATAAGGGGACTTGAAATTTTTTCAGACTTAAGATATTTTTCAAATAAGGGGACTTGTAATTTTTTCAGACTTTAAGATATTTTTGAAATAAGGGGACTTGGAAAAATTTTCAGATTGTGACATATTTTTTAAAATAAGGGGACTTGGAAAAAAATTTTCAAATTTGAACGCGCAACCTACAAAAGAATTCATAGGCTAATGATTGTTGTCCATTAGGCCGAGAATCCTTCAGGTATAAAATTGTAGGTGTATTGTGTTATACTTTAGTTTTGAAAATGAATTGGGACTTTGATTAATTTTTCGAAGTTTATTTTTTATTTATTTAGTTTTCTTTACCATTTAGTAATAGAACCAATGCAAATTGAATAAATGTTGCTTAATACATACTTCTAATGTTTAGCTAATTTTTGTATACTGATTATAGCATATATTTAATAAGTAACAGTTTACTAGAATATTAAAGTAGGGTTTAGGATACCCATACATTTTCTACAAATTTCTTGTACTGTTAGGGAAGTGAGAAAATTATACCATAGAACGATTTTAGTACCTATATTTTTTACAAATAATGATTTAGATAGTGTATGAACTTTTTTATCTAAACATTTTTTTTGTCTTAAGAGATTTTTACCCAAGTTTTAATTTTAAGTTAAATAAGTAATTTTACAACAAATATTTTTTAACAACAGTTTTAATTTTAAGTTAAATAATTTTACAACAAATATTTTTTTATTAATTTTACCAAGTTTTAATTTTAAGTTAAATAATTTTTCTAACAAAGTATTTAATTTTAAGTTAATAATTTTACAACAAATATTTTTTTTTAACCAAGTTTTAATTTTAAGTAAATAATTAATTTTAGAACAAATATTTTTTAATCAAATGTTTTTAATTTATCAAGAAAAAAAAATTTAATCAAGTGTTTTTAATTTTTTGTATACCGTATTTTTGTTAAGTAGCCGTTTAACATTAAAGTAGGATTTAGGATACCCATACATTTTCTACAAATTTAATCTACTGTTAGGCAAGTGAGAAAATTATACCATAGAAAGATTTTTACAAATAATGATATAGTCTTATATTCTATTGCGAGAAAACCACTTTAGCCATATATCCCCCAAAACTCAAGTTTTTGTATACGAAATGCATGAATACGCGTTAGAACCCCTTAGAAAGTCCTCCTACCAAGGCACCCCTCATCCTAAGCAGATACCCCCGCGTGCAGGTTTGCCTTAAAACACAAACAAACAAAGTATTTATCTAAACATTTTTTCTTACCCACACATTTCTGATAGATTTTAGACAGCGATTATACTAGTTTATATTTTCTATAGATCAATTAGAGAAAAAATTGCATTTTTAGTAATCCTACAAAATATTTTTACTGTATATCACAAGTAGAGTACCATGATTTATAGAGTTTGAATACGATACGAATTGTATATCACAAGTAGAGTAACTTGATTTATAGAATTTCAATACGATACGAGTTAGATTGTTTATGTGCAACACTCATTTCAGTTTGACTATGAAAGCATAATTTTATACATGCATTAATATTTTTAGAGGTATGCACTTAACCTATTTTATAGAAAGGTGAGCATAACTAGCACAAACTTTTAGACTAGATAGTACTATTGTTAGAAAGTTGAACTATTGGAAATAAAAATTGAAGATCCGTTTTAGCACAGTTGCATGTACATAAATATCTTTCAATACTTAGATAGTTTAAATCGCAAATCATTACTTAAACTAAAAAATACAAGGTTTTTACTTACGTGAAGGCGCATCGTGCTAAATCTTCTAGTCTCTGGACAAAGTACCAACATCTATACGGCTAGCAAGACCGGAAAATCGAATAATGATTTAAAATACATTATCCCTAATTCCCGGTCCAACTAGCACATTTTCATTAATTCTTTATCCTTATATGCTGAAATAGGTATATTATTTTGACACTAAAAACAAAATAACACATTTGAAGATATTAAACGCTTTAAAAGTAATTTTTTTCTTATAACAATTTATCAGATTCACAATACTATTTTATGTAGGATAAAATTAGTTAGCAAGCGAAAATTTAATCTTAGTTAGAATTTACTGAAATATAGATACCATGCATGCCTTATTTTCTATTAGGAGAAAGCCCTCAAACCCCAGTTTTTGTATACAAACTGCATAAAGTACTTCTACCGATAATGCTATTAATATTAATTACACTGGATTACCCACTTAAAATTTCGCAAAACACCAAAATACAGAAAAACATACATTAACAAAAAATCACACTTAAAAGTACAACACATCAAAAGTGCAACTATAAGAACCACATAATTATTTTCAATTAGAATTACGGTATCAACTTATATGTAACTAAAATAATAGAAAATATTACACTTACCCTGTACTTGTACACGCGAGAGGCAAAAATAATAAAAATATTCGCAAATAATACAGCACACAAATCGCACAGCACAAAAACAACCACGTGCACGCCATTTTGCTGATAACAGAAATTGAGATAAGAAAGTGCCTTGAGACCCTACAGAGCCGGTACAATAAGAGTTGGCCAGTTTGCCGATAAGATAAAACCAGGGAGGCTGTTAGGGGAATACCGAATTGTGGGGACACGTGTTTCATTCTGCGTTCAAAAATGGGGACTTATGGATTAAGATGTTTACTACTTAAAAACATAATCTAATTTTTACAAACGCATTGGAACTTTGTAAAGGATATCTATTGAACACGTATTAAATACATTATGATTATTCTTCTGATCGACATTATATCCTAAATTGAAATATCAAAGTTAAGCTACAACGATTAATATATTTTACGTAGTTTAGGAAACTAATGAATCATTAAATTAATTTCTGTGAAACAATTAGCAAAGATCATTATACTAAAGCAAATTATTTTTGTTAAGTTTTGATAAATAACAGTAATAAATTATAGGCATTGCAGATGAATGAGTATTCACGTATAAAATAGGTATTAAAATTATTGTTTAAAACAATTTTTAGAATAATAAACTAAAATTTTTATTTAATAAAGTCATAAACTAAAATTATTAATTAAAACTTGTTAATAAATTAAACATATCAAAATTTTTTTTTATAGACTTAAATTTTACATAGACATCCTTTTAATAAATGCATAAACTAAACTTATTGTTTAAAACAATTTTTTACAATAATAAACTAAAATTTTTATTTAATAAATTCATAAACTAAAACAATTTTTACAATAATAAACTAAAATATTTATTTAATAAATTCATAAACTGAAATTATTAATGAAAACCTGTTAATAAACTAAACTGATTACTCTAAAAGATAGCTAATCACAACATATATCAGAAAAAATATAAGCAATTATAATACCTGAAAAATACCGGACAACACTCTTGTTGCATGCGGACAAAACATCTGTTTGCACGGCTAAAGAATTCTTAGTTACCCGTTGCAGGAGACCTTACCTACGCCCAACCTACAAACTCTACAAATTTAACGGCAACTGATTTTCTCTTATCAGGTATCACAGATCAGATAAGAGATAAGGAAGTGACATGCGCAGAAGACACGTGATAGTGACGTGTGCAAATCTGTGTTGATTGAATATCCGGTAGGTTTCTGGCAGGATGTACATTGAGTGGCAACTCTCTGTAACAGGCTAAGACAAGTTAGATGATGCAATATCTACAGGGTTGAGGAAGGTAGAGGGCGCTTGGGTAATCACGTGATTTTTTAAAGAATCCGTATAGAGACATTTTAGTTAGATAAAGTGGCCAGGTGTGTGTTGCGAGACTCTCTTTACACTGTGTGCGCCTATACTTAAGACGTGTGTTTTAATTGATTTTTCGCCGAGTTTCAAAAATGTGTTTGCTTGAATACACTCCCGAGTTTTATACTCAAAGTGATGCGGATGTGTTGCTGCAAGAAATAATACAATTGCCTTTAGATGTAAAGCCTCTGCAAAGTATTGAAAAGAAAATTTCCCCCGAGTTTTATACTGAAAGTGATGTTGACGTGCTACAGCAAGAATTGTTTCAGTTACCCCTGCAAAGTAGTGAAAAGAAAATTTCCTCAACCCGTAAAGTAATTACTTTTGCTGATGAAGGAATCAATTACAGTTTACCTGGAGCAACAGTCTACTGTTTACTCTTGGATACCCATTTTGCAAAAAATACGTGAAGATCTACAGAAAGTGACAAATTATGAATTTAATATGGTGCAAGTGAACTTTGGCTCTGAAGAACAACCTAAAATTGAAGACGGCAACTACGAAGATTTTAATCTAGACCTATCATCAGGTGTATGCATTCTAAGTTTTGGATCTAAACGAACTTTGGATTTTAAACCAGCGAACTGTGAAACCGCTACCATTAAATTAGAACATGGCTCAATGTGTAAGATATATCCCCCAACCAACAAACTTTTAACGCATGGTATTCCTTCTGAACCTTATGTGACAGACCCGCACATTAACCTAACATTTGCCAAAATGTACATTTATGAGCCTTCCCCGAAAAGGGCAAAGTTGGACAATTGGACGGACGATCTTTACCATAGCTTATATGCTTCTGTAAATAGTACATGGCACTTGGAAAGACTTATCTACGTTTCACTTCACGATGAAAGAACTGACTTGAAGATCCATATTAGACAATTTATTCAGAATGCCCAATTAGACTATATACCAACCGGTCAGGGAGTCGTGATGAACCCTTCCACATGGATCGAATTTATTGTAAAACTATTAGATTTTAATATAGGTCATAGCAATAGCTCTTTTATTTGTAATAATCAATTATCTGTATTTAATGATGATGGAAAATGCATCTTACAACAAATTTACAAAACCGGAGATTCATTCTCGTTAAATCCAATTTCCTTAACACTTTTAAATGATCAAGTAAAAAAACTTTGCGAAATGAGAAATGAAATATTGGAATGCATTTTAAAAACGCTATATACGACGACCCTACCCCATTTAATTTTAAAATTAAAGCCGCAAAAATGTAACCGTGAACCCCATTGTACTTATGATGAGGCTAAACAACAATTAATGGATATAGTACATCAGGAAATTTTTAAAAACATAGGCCGGGTTCAGGATCATCCTTCGCAAAGGATACATGCTTGCTCGAATAGAACACATGTTGATGAGCGAGAGGGTCTCATAAGTAGTAAAGCATGGTTTACGGTTGACATGCCATATATTGCAAGAGAGATATGCGAGAACAAATGTACTTGTCATTATGACGGAGAATTTTTTTCAAACATTTTCATTGAAGACTATATGAAGTATCTTCAAAATGTGCTATTTAATACATTTTTTCAACCGTTTTCAGATTTTGCTAATTCTAAGGATGGCAAAACATGTGTAATTATGTGATGTTATTGGTGTATAACTAGTATTGCAATTGTAAAAAAAAAATTAAAACCATTGTGATTATGTAGAAAAGGCATGCTTGCTTCTACAACAGTAAGATATTACTGACTTGTGCATGCTTAGTTAAAGAATACTCATTGAAAAGTTATTATTTTCTTAATTGTGTAAATAGTTTGTGTAATTTAAAATATATTTTTGTAAATAAATAAGTTTAAATACGAAAACTTTTCTGTGTTTTCTTTATGTGTATGTGTGTGTTGATTACTTGCAATATAAAAATTTATAAAATTTTACTGAAGCAAAAAGTGGTAAAGTTAACATACTTGGTCAAGATTTAAGGTTCTCGTGTCGTGTTTTATACTTATCTTTTATACACTACAAGGTAAAAAGTTACAAATTTAACAAAATTTATTGAAGCATGTACTATGGAAACATTAATCTACTACATAGAAATAAAATGTTCTGATTAAAATCATAAACTTAAGTGTAATAGGTAAATTGAGTTACATGAGAATTCACAAAGTATTAATTTTTTTATAAAATGAACTTGGCTAAAAAAGTAAGTTTCCATAATTTTATAACTTAATCGATTTTACATGTTTTTCAAAAATAAAGTTAAGTGAGATAAAGAAACTTAGAATTTTTAAATAAAGATTTTTTGAGGTATTCTTTAATGTAAAGATCTTACCACATTTTACTTGAAGTAACAGAATATTTTAAATCAGACACTATGTTTTTAAAACATCAGAGTATTAACTTAGCATATTTTTATTAAGTAATGGGCTTGAATATTTTTATAAGAAATATCAACTAAGTGCACATATTACACATTTTACTGATTAAGATGGTTATGCTTACAAATTTTAAATAAATATGCTCTTACTTTTATACATGTTACTTGTTCAAACTAAGTGTACTTTTGATTTGTATACGTTTATGAGTTCTCATAAGTTATGAAATTATTTCTCGAAAGGAACTTAGCTATTAGAACTTTGTAAATTTTGTAGAAGTAGTATGCTTAACATGTTTTTCATGAAATGGATTTAAATTTGGTATAGAAATAATCAGTTATTTTTGCATAGATGTATAAACTTATCTTTATGTAAACCATAACTAATTAAAAGTAACATAATTTATGTCTATACAAAGTGAGGGACTTAAACTATTTTTCAGAATTATCAAGTAAAGGATTTTACAAAATACTTAGTAAACTGCATTAATAGATTGTAAGTTGTAATTTTTTTCTGTTAGAAGTTTTGCACATTGCTATATTTTATGTTCTGATAAGTCGTTGAATATATTCTTTAAATAAACTAACAGATCTGTACTTTGAAAATTTCATTGAAGTGTTGAACTTTGGTATTTTTCGAATGTTACGAACTTGATACATTTTTTCTGAAGTGCTAGATATGTGAAATTGTCTTTTTAGAAACATTGAATTATTCAACTTAGTACATTTCAGTTACTCTTTCAAGATAACGGACTTAGAATTTTTTTACAAATAGCAAGCTAGTAACTTGCTAAACGTGCTTCTTGCAAATATTTTTAAATACTGTTCTTAAAAATTATCAAAGTTGTAACTACTAAAAGAAATAAACAAATTAAAATATAATAAATTAAGTATTTAAAAATATTTGCAAGAAGCACGTTTAGCAAGTTACTAGCTTGCTATTTGTAAAAAAATTCTAAGTCCGTTATCTTGAAAGAGTAACTGAAATGTACTAAGTTGAATAATTCAATGTTTCTAAAAAGACAATTTCACATATCTAGCACTTCAGAAAAAATGTATCAAGTTCGTAACATTCGAAAAATACCAAAGTTCAACACTTCAATGAAATTTTCAAAGTACAGATCTGTTAGTTTATTTAAAGAATATATTCAACGACTTATCAGAACATAAAATATAGCAATGTGCAAAACTTCTAACAGAAAAAAATTACAACTTACAATCTATTAATGCAGTTTACTAAGTATTTTGTAAAATCCTTTACTTGATAATTCTGAAAAATAGTTTAAGTCCCTCACTTTGTATAGACATAAATTATGTTACTTTTAATTAGTTATGGTTTACATAAAGATAAGTTTATACATCTATGCAAAAATAACTGATTATTTCTATACCAAATTTAAATCCATTTCATGAAAAACATGTTAAGCATACTACTTCTACAAAATTTACAAAGTTCTAATAGCTAAGTTCCTTTCGAGAAATAATTTCATAACTTATGAGAACTCATAAACGTATACAAATCAAAAGTACACTTAGTTTGAACAAGTAACATGTATAAAAGTAAGAGCATATTTATTTAAAATTTGTAAGCATAACCATCTTAATCAGTAAAATGTGTAATATGTGCACTTAGTTGATATTTCTTATAAAAATATTCAAGCCCATTACTTAATAAAAATATGCTAAGTTAATACTCTGATGTTTTAAAAACATAGTGTCTGATTTAAAATATTCTGTTACTTCAAGTAAAATGTGGTAAGATCTTTACATTAAAGAATACCTCAAAAAATCTTTATTTAAAAATTCTAAGTTTCTTTATCTCACTTAACTTTATTTTTGAAAAACATGTAAAATCGATTAAGTTATAAAATTATGGAAACTTACTTTTTTAGCCAAGTTCATTTTATAAAAAAATTAATACTTTGTGAATTCTCATGTAACTCAATTTACCTATTACACTTAAGTTTATGATTTTAATCAGAACATTTTATTTCTATGTAGTAGATTAATGTTTCCATAGTACATGCTTCAATAAATTTTGTTAAATTTGTAACTTTTTACCTTGTAGTGTATAAAAGATAAGTATAAAACACGACACGAGAACCTTAAATCTTGACCAAGTATGTTAACTTTACCACTTTTTGCTTCAGTAAAATTTTATAAATTTTTATATTGCAAGTAATCAACACACACATACACATAAAGAAAACACAGAAAAGTTTTCGTATTTAAACTTATTTATTTACAAAAATATATTTTAAATTACACAAACTATTTACACAATTAAGAAAATAATAACTTTTCAATGAGTATTCTTTAACTAAGCATGCACAAGTCAGTAATATCTTACTGTTGTAGAAGCAAGCATGCCTTTTCTACATAATCACAATGGTTTTAATTTTTTTTTTACAATTGCAATACTAGTTATACACCAATAACATCACATAATTACACATGTTTTGCCATCCTTAGAATTAGCAAAATCTGAAAACGGTTGAAAAAATGTATTAAATAGCACATTTTGAAGATACTTCATATAGTCTTCAATGAAAATGTTTGAAAAAAATTCTCCGTCATAATGACAAGTACATTTGTTCTCGCATATCTCTCTTGCAATATATGGCATGTCAACCGTAAACCATGCTTTACTACTTATAAGACCCTCTCGCTCATCAACATGTGTTCTATTCGAGCAAGCATGTATCCTTTGCGAAGGATGATCCTGAACCCGGCCTATGTTTTTAAAAATTTCCTGATGTACTATATCCATTAATTGTTGTTTAGCCTCATCATAAGTACAATGGGGTTCACGGTTACATTTTTGCGGCTTTAATTTTAAAATTAAATGGGGTAGGGTCGTCGTATATAGCGTTTTTAAAATGCATTCCAATATTTCATTTCTCATTTCGCAAAGTTTTTTTACTTGATCATTTAAAAGTGTTAAGGAAATTGGATTTAACGAGAATGAATCTCCGGTTTTGTAAATTTGTTGTAAGATGCATTTTCCATCATCATTAAATACAGATAATTGATTATTACAAATAAAAGAGCTATTGCTATGACCTATATTAAAATCTAATAGTTTTACAATAAATTCGATCCATGTGGAAGGGTTCATCACGACTCCCTGACCGGTTGGTATATAGTCTAATTGGGTATTCTGAATAAATTGTCTAATATGGATCTTCAAGTCAGTTCTTTCATCGTGAAGTGAAACGTAGATAAGTCTTTCCAAGTGCCATGTACTATTTACAGAAGCATATAAGCTATGGTAAAGATCGTCCGTCCAATTGTCCAACTTTGCCCTTTTCGGGGAAGGCTCATAAATGTACATTTTGGCAAATGTTAGGTTAATGTGTGGGTCTGTCACATAAGGTTCAGAAGGAATACCATGCGTTAAAAGTTTGTTGGTTGGGGGATATATCTTACACATTGAGCCATGTTCTAATTTAATGGTAGCGGTTTCACAGTTCGCTGGTTTAAAATCCAAAGTTCGTTTAGATCCAAAACTTAGAATGCATACACCTGATGATAGGTCTAGATTAAAATCTTCGTAGTTGCCGTCTTCAATTTTAGGTTGTTCTTCAGAGCCAAAGTTCACTTGCACCATATTAAATTCATAATTTGTCACTTTCTGTAGATCTTCACGTATTTTTTGCAAAATGGGTATCCAAGAGTAAACAGTAGACTGTTGCTCCAGGTAAACTGTAATTGATTCCTTCATCAGCAAAAGTAATTACTTTACGGGTCGAGGAAATTTTCTTTTCACTACTTTGCAGGGGTAATTGAAACAATTCTTGCTGTAGCACATCAACATCACTTTCAGTATAAAACTCGGGGGAAATTTTCTTTTCAATACTTTGCAGAGGCTTTACATCTAAAGGCAATTGTATTATTTCTTGCAGCAACACATCGGCATCACTTTGAGTATAAAACTCGGGAGTGTATTCGATCGATTCAAGCAAAGACATTTTTGAAACTCGGCGAAAAATCAATTAAAACACACGTCTTAAGTATAGGCGCACACAGTGTAAAGAGAGTCTCGCAACACACACCTGGCCACTTTATCTAACTAAAATGTCTCTATACGGATTCTTTAAAAAATCACGTGATTACCCAAGCGCCCTCTACCTTCCTCAACCCTGTAGATATTGCATCATCTAACTTGTCTTAGCCTGTTACAGAGAGTTGCCACTCAATGTACATCCTGCCAGAAACCTACCGGATATTCAATCAACACAGATTTGCACACGTCACTATCACGTGTCTTCTGCGCATGTCACTTCCTTATCTCTTATCTGATCTGTGATACCTGATAAGAGAAAATCAGTTGCCGTTAAATTTGTAGAGTTTGTAGGTTGGGCGTAGGTAAGGTCTCCTGCAACGGGTAACTAAGAATTCTTTAGCCGTGCAAACAGATGTTTTGTCCGCATGCAACAAGAGTGTTGTCCGGTATTTTTCAGGTATTATAATTGCTTATATTTTTTCTGATATATGTTGTGATTAGCTATCTTTTAGAGTAATCAGTTTAGTTTATTAACAGGTTTTCATTAATAATTTCAGTTTATGAATTTATTAAATAAATATTTTAGTTTATTATTGTAAAAATTGTTTTAGTTTATGAATTTATTAAATAAAAATTTTAGTTTATTATTGTAAAAAATTGTTTTAAACAATAAGTTTAGTTTATGCATTTATTAAAAGGATGTCTTTGTAAAATTTAAGTCTATAAAAAAAAATTTTGATATGTCTAATTTATTAACAAGTTTTCATTAATAATTTTAGTTTATGACTTTATTAAATAAAAATTTTAGTTTATTATTCTAAAAATTGTTTTAAACAATAATTTTAATACCTATTTTATACGTGAATACTCATTCATCTGCAATGCCTATAATTTATTACTGTTATTTATCAAAACTTAACAAAAATAATTTGCTTTAGTATAATGATCTTTGCTAATTGTTTCACAGAAATTAATTTAATGATTCATTAGTTTCCTAAACTACGTAAAATATATTAATCGTTGTAGCTTAACTTTGATATTTCAATTTAGGATATAATGTCGATCAGAAGAATAATCATAATGTATTTAATACGTGTTCAATAGATATCCTTTACAAAGTTCCAATGCGTTTGTAAAAATTAGATTATGTTTTTAAGTAGTAAACATCTTAATCCATAAGTCCCCATTTTTGAACGCAGAATGAAACACGTGTCCCCACAATTCGGTATTCCCCTAACAGCCTCCCTGGTTTTATCTTATCGGCAAACTGGCCAACTCTTATTGTACCGGCTCTGTAGGGTCTCAAGGCACTTTCTTATCTCAATTTCTGTTATCAGCAAAATGGCGGGCACGTGGCTGTTTTTGTGCTGTGCGATTTGTGTGCTGTATTATTTGCGAATATTTTTATTATTTTTGCCTCTCGCGTGTACAAGTACAGGGTAAGTGTAATATTTTCTATTATTTTAGTTACATATAAGTTGATACCGTAATTCTAATTGAAAATAATTATGTGGTTCTTATAGTTGCACTTTTGATGTGTTGTACTTTTAAGTGTGATTTTTTTGTTAATGTATGTTTTTCTGTATTTTGGTGTTTTGCGAAATTTTAAGTGGGTAATCCAGTGTAATTAATATTAATAGCATTATCGGTAGAAGTACTTTATGCAGTTTGTATACAAAAACTGGGGTTTGAGGGTTTTCCCCTAATAGAAAATAAGGCATGTATGGTATCTATATTTCAGTAAATTCTAACTAAGATTAAATTTTCGCTTGCTAACTAATTTTATCCTACATAAAATGGTATTGTGAATCTGATAAATTGTTATAAGAAAAAAATTACTTTTAAAGCGTTTAATATCTTCAAATGTGTTATTTTGTTTTTAGTGTCAAAATAATATACCTATTTCAGCATATAAGGATAAAAATTAATGAAAATGTGCTAGTTGGACCGGGAATTAGGGATAATGTATTTTAAATCATTATTCGATTTTCCGGTCTTGCTAGCCGTATAGATGTTGATACTTTGTCCAGAGACTAGAAGATTTAGCATGATGCGGCTTCAAGTAAGTAAGTAAAAACCTTGTATTTTTTAGTTCAAGTAATGATTTGCGATTTAAACTATCTAAGTATTGAAAGATATTTATGTACATGCAACTGTGCTAAAACGGATCTTCAATTTTTATTTCCAATAGTTCAACTTTCTAACAATAGTACTATCTAGTCTAAAAGTTTGTGCTAGTTATGCTCACCTTTCTATAAAATAGGTTAAGTGCATACCTCTAAAAATATTAATGCATGTATAAAATTATGCTTTCATAGTCAAACTGAAATGAGTGTTGCACATAAACAATCTAACTTGTATCGTATTGAAATTCTATAAATCAAGTTACTCTACTTGTGATATACAATTCGTATCGTATTCAAACTCTATAAATCATGGTACTCTACTTGTGATATACAGTAAAAATATTTTGTAGGATTACTAAAAATGCAATTTTTTCTCTAATTGATCTATAGAAAATATAAGCTAGTATAATCGCTGTCTAAAATCTATCAGAAATGTGTGGGTAAGAAAAAAATGTTTAGATTAATACTTTGTTTGTTTGTGTTTTAAGGCAAACCTGCACGCGGGGGTATCTGCTTAGGATGAGGGGTGCCTTGGTAGGAGGACTTTCTAAGGGGTTCTAACGCGTATTCATGCATTTCGTATACAAAAACTTGAGTTTTGGGGGGTATATGGCTAAAGTGGTTTTCTCGCAATAGAATATAAGACTATATCATTATTTGTAAAAATCTTTCTATGGTATAATTTTCTCACTTGCATAACAGTAGATTAAATTTGTAGAAAATGTATGGGTATCCTAAATCCTACTTTAATGTTAAACGGCTACTTAACAAAAATACGGTATACAAAAAATTAAAAACACTTGATTAAATTTTTTTTTCTTGATAAATTAAAAACATTTGATTAAAAAATATTTGTTCTAAAATTAATTATTTACTTAAAATTAAAACTTGGTTAAAAAAAAATATTTGTTGTAAAATTAATTAAAAAAATATTTGTTGTAAAATTATTTAACTTAAAATTAAAACTTGGTAAAAAAAAAAATATTTGTTGTAAAATTATTTAACTTAAAATTAAAACTGTTGTTAAAAAATATTTGTTGTAAAATTACTTATTTAACTTAAAATTAAAACTTGGGTAAAAATCTCTTAAGACAAAAAAAATGTTTAGATAAAAAAGTTCATACACTATCTAAATCATTATTTGTAAAAAATATAGGTACTAAAATCGTTCTATGGTATAATTTTCTCACTTCCCTAACAGTACAAGAAATTTGTAGAAAATGTATGGATATCCTAAACCCTACTTTAATATTCTAGTAAACTGTTACTTATTAAATATATGCTATAATCAGTGTACAAAAATTAGCTAAACATTAGAAGTATGTATTAAGCAACATTTATTCAATTTGCATTGGTTCTATTACTAAATGGTAAAGAAAACTAAATAAATAAAAAATAAACTTCGAAAAATTAATCAAAGTCCCAATTCATTTTCAAAACTAAAGTATAACACAATACACCTACAATTTTATACCTGAAGGATTCTCGGCCTAATGGACAACAATCATTAGCCTATGAATTCTTTTGTAGGTTGCGCGTTCAAATTTGAAAATTTTTTTCCAAGTCCCCTTATTTTAAAAAATATGTCACAATCTGAAAATTTTTCCAAGTCCCCTTATTTCAAAAATATCTTAAAGTCTGAAAAAAATTACAAGTCCCCTTATTTGAAAAATATCTTATGTCTGAAAAAATTTCAAGTCCCCTTATTTGAAAAAAAAGGAAAAAAATTCTTATCAGTCCTTCGAACATCCGGTCTTAGCATCCGCTCCCCACATCCGGTCCGACCACGCCCCCTTCCCCGCTCAGCCTAGGGACAACATCCGAACGGATCCGGTGAATTAACATGGGATCCGGCTGAGGTGAACTGTCCTTTTACCACTACTGTGCTCGTAGCGTACATCTCCCCCACCACCTGTTTCCGTTCTCACCACAGCAAATCCGACTAAATGTAGACCTACTTTAGTAGCGACCATTTTAGTCCACAAAATCGTAGTTTAAAAAAAAATAAAATATGGGGAAAAAACCACCTTCTTTAGCAAGAAAATTGAGTTGCTGGTCATCCTATTGCTGTTGTCTTGTTTAAAGGTGTGCAAGCAATCTGTGTACATAATGTATTATACAAGAAACCTCTTAAAATGATAAAAAACCGTCATTTAAAAATATATTGCTATTTAAACTATTACTTTTTCTATCTGTATAAATGCCTTCTTGCTGCGTTCCCGGCTGAAAATCAAGCTATCAGAAAGAAGAAAATGTAAAAGTGTACAGGCATTAGGCGGTTTTACGGGGGGGGGGTAATTACCCCTCCCAGGATTTTGAAAACGAAAGTGAAAAAAATAATTCTGCATAGGAAATTCGCAATCGCGAATTACAGAGTCCGAGTCGGTCTCATTTTAGTAGGGGGGGGGGGGGAACAATTTTGATCGATGGGGTCGAAGATGCATGGTTATTACTTTTGGTATTTACATACTTCATCAATTATATGATTAATTAAACACTTATTTCACTTTTGATGATTGATTAAACATTTTATTCACATATATGAAGTGTATTGTGCAGTCAAAGGTGACCCTTTTCCTCTCTATGTCCCCCAGTAGTCACTCCTTCTCTGAGGCACTGAGTTTATATAAATTATAAAATAAATGGGGGGGTTATATAAAATTATAATCCCCCTCCCCAGACTGCAACTGTAGAACCGCCCTTGTATACAGGTTCCCGCAAGATGAACAAAGAAGGGCGGAATGAATGCGTAGGATTCCTAGAAATAATTGGACGCCAAACAAAAATACATATGATTGTATATTGTGTAAGATCTTTATAAGATATAAATTTATCTTATAAAGCTTAAAAATATTATTTTTAACTTTTTACATTATAATATGAATACTTTTTACTAATTTAATGGCAATTTGGTAAAGGGCTGAAGTATGTAGATCTAGGGTTCTGGCCTACAGCGCGACTGTTTTCAGTAGTTGTAACCTGAATAAGCGCTAGAACCCCTCAAAAAGTTCTCCGCTCAAGGCATGCCTTAATTAAGCAGGCAGCCCTCATGTAGATCTGCCTTAAACACAAAATCAAAATAACTCACATGATAACTTACACTGAAAGTAAAAAGTTTTATAGTTTTAATATTAAATAAAAATCATTATTTCTTCCAGCCCTATACCCTATTAGAGAAGGTGTCTTACAAGCACTGACCTAGGGTTTTCTTCTTTAAATATTGATCTTAGACATATATAATTAATTACAAAGTTACTTTATGGTGTCGAATAAAATTTTCAGGAATGTAAGTAACGTAAGTAAATACAAACTTTTACTTTTTATACAGCCCTCTTACACAAATTCCCAATAAATAAAATATACTCCCTTGCATTAATGAGGTGATGTAGAAAGTTTAAGCTTTCTCATCAGAAGGCTTACAGATGTTCAATAAAAGTCTGTGCGAGGCAATAAGCTTTTCAATATCAAAAATAGTAAACATATAATTATTAAAACTATTCAAACAAAGCTAATTAACTATTAATTTTAATCACAGTTATATATACCCAATATTTTACATTTTAAGAAATGAATTTTAAATCATTTTAAGCCAGTATCCTTCAAAAAGTCTTGCTGTTTTTTTTTTTCAGAATTTAAAAAGTTGTCTAAAAACATTACAATTACACTAACATTTAATTTAAAAACGATTTTTAAAAAGTTGTTTTTGACTTATTAATACCATAACTTAATTTTTAAAAAGGCATCTTTAAAATAAGAGTACCAATGTTTAAATTGATTATTTTCAGAAATAAAAAATATTATATAAATATATATACTTATAAATCTTCCTTATTTTAAAATTTATTATTTAAAAACAAAGAGCTAACAAGAAAAATTACCATGAATCAGAATAAATTCTTGCACTTATAAAAAGAAAACCAGTAATAATAATCCATAGCTCAACGCTAGGTCTCCCTCAATCCGATCGAGCTCAGTAACGTAGCAATTCAGTAGGTTTGGGGGGGAGGGGGATTCTGGACACTGAAAGACATCGATATATGATTATTTTTAGAGGTGTTCCGGATATCCGTATCCGTATCCGTATCCTCGGATGAAAAAAAGTATCCGGATCCGCATTTTTTTAGCGGATCTTCTAACGATATTTCAGAATAAATGAAAGAAAGAAAACAAAATTATTTCGTTATTATTTATTTTTTTTAATAATTAAACATAACGTGTTTACTTGTGTAATAGTCGCCCTCGCATAATAGTTTCACCCCCGTTTTGAAGCAGACAAAATTTCTAAAAATATTTTTCCTCTAGAAAAGCCGCACTCACGTATTCGACATTTATGTCTATAAAAAAATATTACTAAACAGAAAAATGCCTCTTTTTGCGTCTGAGATACCTTTTGTTTTACTTTAATGTTTTATAGCCAGCACTGTTTTTAATATTTGAAGCTCTATCCAGTATTCGAACATGCTAAAAGACATTCTGAAATATACACCGCTTGATACAATTTTTTTATTTTAAACACTTCATTATAATTGGGAATCGGCCGTAAAACAGTTCCTTAAAAAAAAAAAAAAAATTACAATTACTTTTTCTTGACTTGATTTAAACTTCACCTTATTTGTTCAAAATAAATAGTAGTAATGAAATCTACAATTTTGTGGACTAAAATGGCCGCTACTAAAGTAGATCTATATTTAGCTGGATTAGCCTTTTTATTTCTTCTTTTCAATTATTACTGTGGTGAAAACAGGTGGCGGGGAAGATGTACGCTACCAGCACCACATGTACGCTACAAGCACGGAACCGTTTTGACTGGCAACCATAAAGAAATGTGTACCGCTTGGCGACGCTTATTTTTTTTTTTTTTTTTTTTTTTGGAAGTATGATAATGCGTCAAATATTGCAAATTGGAAATTTCAGAACTGTTGAAAGATCCGAAATTTCTTGAATTTTCGAGCATGCGTAATAGTTATTTTTTAATTCTAGCTACTGTGTGACGTACACAGATGAATGTATAGAATTCGCTTGCTCAATTTGAAGTCACTAAGCTGTTAATTTGCGTTTATAGCCACAATAAAATTATAAAATAAAAACTTTTTAACAAAAAAATTAAACCGTCGAAAAACTCAAAAGCAAAAAATAATAAACCTTTCCTTAATTAACCTTAATAACTAAGTTCTTAAACTAATGTAAGTATACCTAAGTAATTTTGAGTCGGTGCCAAACAACCAATGAACAAAGATCACTAAATTACCTTAAATTTAAAGAAATAACCAAATCAAATTAACAATGCAACGTGAAATCTCCGGCAATAAACACTAACATTCCAAAAAATGCGCTCTCCGCACGTCGCTCACGATCTACGACCTTTCGCAGAAATGCAGAGAGGTCTACTTTGTAATACACAACTCAGCATTAAAATCTGTGTGTGAACAATAAATTACTCCTATTAATAATGGAGATTTAGGCAATTTAGTGATCTTTGTTCATTGGTTGTTTGGCACCGACTCAAACTTACTTAGATATACTTACATTAGTTTAAGAACTTAGTTATTAAGGTTAATTAAGAAAAGGTTTATTATTTTTTGCTTTTGAGTTTTTCGGCGGTTTAATTTTTTTGTTAAAAAGTTTTTACTAAACATAGTAAAATGTGAAGAACTATAGTGATTTTAAGATGCAAAATTGATAAGTCTTATTTTGTTTTTTTTTTTGTTTGTTTTTTTTTTTTTAGGAAGGGGGGTCCAGACCCCTTGGACCCCTCCCTTGTGTGCGCCACTGAAGTATAGTTAATATGCTTGGCAAAGATTGTAAAGCAGTTTTTTAGTAGGCGATTAGCAGTTTTTTAGTAGGCGATTATAATCTATATGCCTACTATTTTTAGTAGGCATATAGATTTTGATTCCAAAGATGTGTTTTATGGAACAAGAAGGAGTTAATTCCCCCACTATTTTAACGCCCCCACTCTCGCCAACCTAAAAAATTGCCACGCTTTGTCGAGCTTTGCAGCCATTGGTCTCTAGGAGTTATGCACAAGTTTCAACTCTCCCAAAAAACTAGATGAAAACTAAAGTGAACGAATTAGCGATAAACGCACCAGTTAAGGAATTTGAAGACACTTAATTATTAAAACTACATTAATTGACAACCCAAAATAAATAAAAATGTAACGGAATGCTGTACTTACATGCTATTCCAAATCGCCATTTTAAATATAAATTACAGTTTCCACATAGATACATAAACATGTTTAATTATCGCCACCTTGATAACTGCATGTGTTTAATTATCGCCAGCTTCGCGAGAGTTAGGTCATTAAAGTAGGAATCAACCCAAGAAAGACAAACACGGCACACTCATGGATTACGATGCACTCTCGAAAAAAATATTTAAAATGGTGAAGTATAGTTGCAAGGGCGGATTAAAGGGGGGGCGGAGGGGGCGACCGCCCCCCCTCGAGAAAAAAGAAATTAATGTAAAAGATCCTTCCATAAAATGGATGTATATGTCAAATTTCTAACTAACCGCCCCCCCACAACAAACTTCCAATAATCCGCCTCTGTATAGTTGGCATATACTTGGCGAAGATTGTAAAATAATTTTAGCAGGCGATTTTAAGGTAGATTTCGATTCCAAAGATGGGTTTTATGGAACAAGGAAGAAAAATGAGGCACACTCATGAATAATGATACACTTTCCAACAAATTTCCTGTTATTTTGTATGGTTGCTTCGATTCAAATTTGATATTTTGTGTTGGAAAAATTATCTGAATTCCATAGCATGGGAAACATTTTGTCAAGCAGGCAAGTCATCCTCTTCCCACCCCTTTTATTTACTCCATTATTAATCGCGAACTCTGATTTAACCCGCTAGCTTCTTTCATCTGCATTTCTATATTTTGGAATTTTAATTTAATTCCATATGTTTTTCCCATTTCCATATTTTTAAAAAACGATTAATCCAACAAACATACAAATTTCTTTTCAGTATATTGATACTTTTATATACATTGTAATTTTTATATAAGTACTTTTTTGTATAATGATTATCATTTTCGGCTTTGTTTTGGGTAACAACGATGTTTTAGAAGTAGTCTTTTAATGTCGCCAAGAAAAAAGTGTTGGAGGTATTTACGCCCGGCTAATCGAAAAATATCATAGTTTTCCCCCACATATGTTAGTGTTGAAAGTTAATTGCATAGTTTTACTGATCAGAAAAATGGGAGCTGGTGCACGTACAATCCGTCATGGCTCCAATGTCTTCCAAGTTGTTAAACGATACCTCTGGGGGTGCCGATTTCAGGTGGTGGTTGGTCCCTCATCTGGAATCGGTTCAAAATTAGGGACCAACAAGTAGAAGTCCAACCCCCTCGGGGGCACTGGCACCCCTCTTTTCATGGATAGTGTCCTCTATCCATGGACACGACTACAACAACAACAACAACTGATCAGAAACTTAAGTAATACAAACGGACGAGGGTCAATTGCACTTGCGCCAGTAGCTGTCAATCAAATCGAGTGGCGAGTTGCACCGGAATCCATGTCTTGCTCCCCCTCGAAAATATGCTACCGCTGGTCTTTGCGACACCTGAAAAAACATCACTGGGGCTGGCTACCACTATTGCTGGCCCTTTGCGCGACCCAAAAAACATCACTGAGTCCAGCGGTTGCTGTAGCCTCTTCGAAAATATGCTGTGATTGTCTCCCTCCCTTCCATTCGGGGCCGTGGATTTAATTCATCAGAGGTGCAACTCGCCCTTTTCTCCTTTCACCGATGCAACTAACCATTTTCGTACAAAGGGATCATTAATCAATGGAATAAGAATGCGCTTCAATTTTATGCACCGTAATGTTATTGATTGTGATGTTTTAACTGGAACCACATGCAGTATTGAAATTTGAATTCCAAATAAACGGATGATTCGCCCCTCCCCCCTGGATTTTTGCATGCAGTGTTTTCCCTTGCTTTTTAGCTCTTTCCAACATGGTAACCATACGTTGATGTAGTCTTTGCGCCCCCCCCCCCGGGAAATATTCTGCCGGCGCACAGTGGAGTATTCGTATCAAAATCCTGGCCAAAAAGCGAAAATTTGAAATTTGTTTAAAAACAGTAATATATATGTTTTTGGATAGCTTAATAACTGATGCATCATGAGATACAGGTTTTTCGACCATAATTCATATCCAAAAGATGCAACACTCGGTTTAAAAGCAAGTTTCTTCATTTACGGCAAAAGATTTCAGCGTTTTCTATTACTTCGTTTTGCATTTTTTACGGGCTCTTTAAATTAATTTACTGGTTTGATACTTAGTATGATTGTAGTAAAATATATGTATTTTAATTATATGCATCTATTAGCTTGAAAAAATAGTATGACTTTGTTTAAAAAAATTGTAAACTTTTTTTTCTAATTTTTTTTTCAGAAAGCTTTTTGAAGGGGTGTCGCGGCTTGTCGCGCCTAATTTCAACTATAATCGTAATTATTACAGTATTGAGTGTCTATTCCAAGAAAAAAATATTCCCGAACATCCACCATTGTTATAAAAAAATTATTTATATAGCACCATTTTTATTTTTTCGATAATTTTTCGACGGGTGATCGCAAAAGGGATACAAACATACGCGCTTGTATTTCTCATAAACTATAAATTATGTGCAAGTGTTTGGATAAAGGTACATAAAATTTCATTTCAGTTAAGATTTAACATCAGTATTTTAAATTCAGTATGTAATTTCTTATTTTTTTATGTAAATTTGCTATAAGAAGAAAATTTCTACATATTCCAAAATTGCCCTTTCTTAGTTCTGTAAATAGTCCCATCTATTTACAGCTTAGTTTTCCATTTATGTCTTAAATTGTGTCCAAAGCAAAAACTCCCCCTTTTTGGTTCTCAAAGGTTGGTAACTGTGACTTCGGGTCATTGAAGTGTGAGTGTGTAAACAGAAACACGTGCTAGCTCTTTAAGTCATTTTGAAGTGCTGGCTTGAAATAAATTACTTTCTCCTCCAGCTTGGAATGAGATTTTATGGGTTTGCAAGCAGGCTTCTTTTAAGCAATGTCCTTTTAACTGCTCTAGACAAAGGCCAAGGTAAAAGAACAAGCCTTATAACTACGCTTGCCAGACGTCCCGGTTTGCAGACAAAATCCGGGTGTCCCGGCCGGTTTACTTCACGTCCCGGGTCCCGGTAAAAATTAAATTTGATTATAGATGAACAAAAAAGTCTAAAAATAATTAACTGTAGAGGATTTTTAAGGATAATTACTTTGTCATTTGTTTCACTGTACTCTATAAAAAGTGAGAACTATCGAAGAGTGGTGGTGTGCTAATAAGTATTGTTCAAATTTTTATTCCTCATTCAAAGTGTTTCTTTTTACCTAAGCAACTTATAAATATTAACATGTAAGAAATAAAATGTTTAAGTTTATATGCTCGTGCCATTTATTAATAACCCTGGTTCTGGTTCTTAATCAGTAACCATTTATTCATAGCATTGAGAATAAACTATCCTCTAAAACACTCCAAAAACCCGCCGAAAGTGTGTACCCTTGAGGGAAAAATGTAAATGTAGTGTTACGGCCAATCTGGTCCGAGGGGAGGATATTGCCCTCCGTGGGGGACTTTCTAATCTATCCTAACCCGTATTTCGAGAAGTTTCGTAGAACAACCACGGGAAACTTCGAACGGTTAGGTCGGCGGACTCGACCTGATTTTGAACCAGGCATCTTCCGTCTCCCAGTTGAGAGAGCAAACGCGTTCAGCCACAGGTCGGACAAATGTACCCTTGAATACCAATGACACTGGGGGCATTCCGGTGTCCCGGTTGAATATTTCAGAAATCTGGCAGGCCTACTTATAACAGTGAAACCCTACAACTTCTTCTTCCAGATGGGTCCGATGGTGGTACCTCTCTCTCTCTCTCCTCTCAAAAAAAAAAAAAAAAAAAAAGTGATTCTAAGTGAAGACGAATATCAGAGTTAAAAAAACCGGAATGAAAAAGTTAATCTTCAGAAGTCATTAGAAAACTAAGATCCCTATAGTAACTACATTTAGAAAAGTGAAAAATCTAAAAATTTTTATGATAAAAATTGATTTATAGATAAGTAGTATTATATTTATAAGTATTATTAAAGTATTATGCATTTATATATTTTTTTTTTGTGGTTAAGGCACAGCTACACGGCTATTTGCCTAACGGGAAGGTTGCCTTGGGCGGAGGGCTTTTTAAGGGTTTCTATTGCGTATTCACGTGACATCTGGAGAAAATCGCCCAAAACTCCAGACTGTTAGATCGACAGCCGCGTGCTATTACATTTATAAGTGGTATTATACAATAGCAGTACTTCCCAGTAAGAGACACTCCCCGGACAAGACATTTGTTAGAAACCAACTTCGAGTCGTTTGGCGATATATCGCCAAATTTCGCGACAACACGCTGTTTTTATATAATTTAAGGAGTATATAATACTAAAAAGTCAGTAAAAAGTCAACAGTAATGATTTTAACGTTAAAACACATGAAAAATATTTTTGGCCAGGATTTTGACACAAATACTCCACTGTGCGGCGCCCATGCTTATCTATCAAAAGAAATCAATTTCCTAGTTATACCTGCATTTGCGATGACAATAAGTAAGTCTCAAGGACAAACATTCGGAATAATTTGAACATTATTGAGACAGCCAGTTTTTGAGTTGTACGTCGCAGAAAAGACGTGTTCTATCATTCAATGGTTTGAGATTTTATATTAATTTTTTATTTAAATTTTACATACTTTGAAAAAGACAGACGAAATAACTGTGTAGTCGTGACGAAACCTGACCAGTATAGCAATAAAATAAATAAATAAATAATAAAGTAAATAAAATAAACAGGGAAATGTCAAAAAACGCATTGCCGCTTTTTAAGTATGGCTTAACCAAAGTTATACCCCATTTCTCCTATCGTTCACATCTTTCAAATAACTGGAAAATTAATGCATAATGACGTTTTTGTACACGCTCGCAGCTGGAGTAATAGAGCAAAATAAGAAAAGGTTAAAAGCAATGATTATTGAGGTATAAGCAATGATTATATAGCGGTTTAATATATTACGGTCGAATTTCGACCACTGGGCGACCACTAGTTTTGTTAAAAGATAAATTTTAAAAATATGTTTGTGTAATTACTTATGTAATAGTATAAAATTGCTTGAATAACACAGCAAACATTTTTTAGCCTTTTTATTCTTGGTTATCCTATGTTTATACTTCTTCGAGCGGCTACCTCCCTTAGCGATCGATTTTTCGCGGAACAGAGCCTGATCACTCCCAAGGAGTTTCGTAATAGTTTCATTCATTCATGCCCTTCCGCTAGATAAAGGTGAGGAAAATTTTAAACCAGTTGTTCATTTATCTGTTTATGTTTTTGTTTTTCAGCCGGAAAGAGAGCGGAAGTTCCACGTCAGCAGACCAAGTCCTCAACTGAAGAAGACGCATTGTGTCAACAAAACGGATTTACTTTTGCTGTTGAAACGAATATTTATGTATGTATCACGGAAAAACGAACCGAAAAATAAAAATATATTACTTTCAAAAACCAAGCACAGATACCCACAAAAAAAAAATCTAAATGATAGGACAAGATTCTAATATATGTTTACCTATTTCGAACTGATCCTAATATATGTTACAAATTTCGATCTTTAAGAGGTTATATATATATATCTTCGTTTAATTCAGTATTGAAAATTCTAGAAGGGGGGGGAAAAAAGAAGAACATGTATTCACATTACTTGTTTCGTTTCGATTTGTGTTGTTCCTATTGGATTATTATTTCAATTTCTTGGCATGTTGATTTACTTGTAAGTGTGTAGCCTAGCATTTTCCTACAAAATAAAAGACTGTACAGTGGACATACCCTTTAACCAGACTTGTTTCTTTCGCCTGGACAAATAATACATACAACATCCATATAGTATATATAGTACACTTTACGCAGCTTTCAAACAGCTACTTATTTGTAAGTCGTTGCTGGCAATGGCGGTAGAAATAGGTTCTTCGAAAGTAGAAAATAGGAATTGGCTAATTTGCTGGTTTGGGTGCTAAATTTTACCACTTGCGCGGCTCTTTAACTGACATTTTCCATAGATACTGCTAGTGCCGCAACTAGGGTTTACATCAACATAGGCATAGCGTTGGGGGTACATGCTCCTAAACTTTCTCAAAAAAAATCTTTCAAAACCTTGGAAAAAATTCCTTTTTCTACTCTCAATTTCGAAAGGTGGCTCCAAAAATTTTCAATCACGCATACACTTATGTAGGTCACCCGGGCAAGACTTGATTAGAGCACCCCCCCCCCCTCCCAGTGGAACAATAAATGATTTTGAATGGGTGGAGCAGTGCTAATGTGCCCCTCTTAGCACGTCACCTGGAGCACATGCCCCTGGGGATGTACCCAAGATGGAAAACATGCATCTCCTCTCACAAATACAGTAATGATAAAAATCGCCACTCTCGCCTCGCCTGAAAGCTCTAAATCTCTATCACCTCGCCTCTATCCCTACGTACTCAGTTTACCCGCCTCCAGTTGTGACTCTGGACACTGTGGATTGCAAGACTACGAAAAAAAAATAAATACCAACAAATGCAGATTGTCTTACACCAGTAGGGACAGTGACTAGCAAGGTTCATACAATTTTTTAAATGAAATTGCCGCAGTTTTTCCAGATGATTTTTCAACAATTTCGAAAGCTATCGCAAAAACATTAATGAAGTGATTTAAAAAATTTGAGAATTATATCCCAAAAAGTGTCATAGGCATGAAAATAAATATAGGTCGACTTAAACCACTTTTCAAGGGCTCTCGAAGGGTAAAAATCACACTGTATGATTGCATTTCAAGGGTTGTACAGAAATTACGAAAGAAAATAATTTTTTACCATCCTAGCAATAAACGTTCACATTCAAATTCACATACTGGTCCTGATCCCCTTTGTTTAAAGATATCTCTGACACTTTATAATAGGATATAATTCTTAAATTTTGTACATCACTTCATGAGTGCACGGTCTCAAATTACTAATCAGGAATTTTTTTTTTTGTTTGTTTGTAAGGGGCTTGCATACAAAAATTTTTTTAATGTAGCTTTTGGAAAACTAAGGAGAGAAATTTTTTCTTGGTGTAGCCTTACTCTCTACCTTATTGTGAACATTTTTCAATGTAGTCCACTTACATATCATAGGTAAAGTGTGTTACCACCTTTTTCAGACACCCTGTATACTTAATTATATTGCTATGATAGTAATCAAAATTAAGATCCCCTCCCACTTCAGCATTAACAATGCATTGCATTAATATCAAACTTGGCTCCATATTAAACTTCAGCTATAAAAAATCAGGTACTATGTAAGAGAATTAAAGGGGTGAAACCAGTTTTTTTTTTTACTTCACCGACTGACAATTTAGAATAAATTTCTAACAGTGTCAGTGTTTTGGCACATGACAGCCCAGGAAAACTTATTCAAACACAGTATAAATAGACTGCACTGATTTTGGTTTCTAAATTTTGCTAGAACTTTTCCAAGCCTCACACATCGCAGCTATATATCAGTGAGGTGTGCAATGAACAATGCACAAGGTTATTGTTCAAGTCAATGCACAAGGTTATTGGTAAATACTTCCATATTCTTCAGTACTAATACAGTAAAACCCAGCCATTCTATGTATAAAAAATGAAATATTTTATATTTAGGGGTTTTAAATTAAAAATATCCAACCACAACAAAATGTATAACTTTTTAAAGCTTTCTTAAATTAACAATGGCATATACCAGAAAAGATTAATTTAATGCTTCATGGTTAGTGTTTAAGAAAATTTAATTTTTAAGAAAGAAAATATAAAAAAGAGAGTAAAATTTTTTTAAACTCCACTATTAAAGCTGGATTTTTCAAGTTTTTAAAAATAAATTTAAACTTTCCACAAGATTTACCAGTGTTTTAAGACCTAATTCTTAATCCTTTAAGTTTCCAAATTTCCCTGAGTGTGTACTAATCCTGTCTAAGCAGAAAAGAATTTGTTAAATAGAAAATTAGCTACTGAATAGAAATTTCATTGCCTGTGCAACTATGCTCTAGATTCAGAGAAATGACAAAACTCATCTAAAAAATTTCATGAACAGAAATATTACACAGAAAATGTAAACTATGTGGCCAAGTAAATAACAAACAAGCAGACATGTCTCTCAAAATCAATTTTATTTCAGTAAATCATCTATTACTATATGAATATATTACAATGAGCTTGCAGTAAAAGAAAATTTATTTCATGGATTGATATTTTTGAACTAATAAAAGTCCATACAGTTACAAAGCATAATACTCTACCGACAATGAGCCTGTATAGTTGCAAACACATTACTTTAAATTATATATATATATTTAAAAAAGAGCAACTACACACTCTTAAAAATTTGTCATGAATTTCCAAAATATTTTTGATAGTTCAGATCAATAGGGTCTAATTTTTTTTCTTTTTTTTTTTCTATCATAGCAATGAACATTTTTAAGGCAGTGATGATCATCTGAGAGAACAAAAACATACAAAATATTGCACTATTACAGGAGCAAGGGTGCAAAATAGTTTGTACTTACTATCATCACATATTTGAAGAATCACTAGATAAAATCTACAAAATTTCCTATAAACTCATTAGGTGTATTTCATTATTTAAAGTAAAGTGTTGTGTTTTCTTTCAGAATACACCACATTGATTCTAGAGTATTCTAAATCGATTAATGAATTAAAACTACAAAAGAAGTCATTAAGTACCATTCAATAAGATTTACTGGTAATACGAATATAAAATGCCATTATGGTCTTTGAAAAAAAAAATCTGTTCAAAAATGGCCAGAATATGTTATCATTTTGAAAAATAAATTTTATTTTTATTTATGCATTTTTTTGGGGCGAGCTTATAAAGAAATAAATTTAAATGAGTAACTGAATAAAAATTACAATAAATTTGACTTACTTTTTTCAAAGAATAACTTATGTGAATACTTTATTCTGTGAATGAAAAATAATTCATTTACTGGTGAAATTGTTTGTTGAAGGGGGAAAAAAAGTAAACTGTGGAACCTGTCTAATGTGACCACCTTTGAGAAATAAGCTGGTCACCTTTTTATGAATGTGTTAAAGTGTGGTGGGTATAAAGAGAAATTGCACAAAAGTGGTCGCTACAGACAGATGGTCTCTTTACCAGGTGCCACTTATGTAGAAAAAAAAATGTTGAATAAACTATGTTTTTTAAAACATGTCCCACTTTCTACATTTTAAATCTGTTTAGTACTATTTTACAATATTAAATGTTCTTCATCATCTCAAAATGAATAAATAAATAACAACTGTAACTATAAAGTTTTAGAAATGCTTCCACCAAAAAACTGGCCTTTGTTGGATTTAAAACATGTGGCACACAAATAACAAGAAAAACAATATAACAAATTTAATATTTTAAATTTCTGAATCATTGTATTGTCTCTGCTAATAATCTAATTCATTTAGAGACATAATCACTGGTAAATACAACATAAGTTTGACTTCCTGAACAATATGAATTTTTTGGTAATTCTAAGGATCCCCAAAAAATTTTGAAAATAAAAAGTAACAAAATGAAGCATAAATATACATTCTTATTTTTGCCTGGTAAACAACTAAGCATAATGTACAGGAAATTACAGGCAAGGGTACCCAAAACAATCAGTTTCTATTAATGAAAACAAATGTAACAAAACACAACAACTGTAAAAAAAATACATAATTCTGCTAATAAATAATTTTATACACAATTATATTCACATAAGCTCACTAGCAAAAATCCCTAGATGGGATACTACATATCTCTTTTGGACCCAGTAAGACAATAGTTATCAGGTTACCAAAAAAAAAAAATTTTCAATAAAATCATTTCAAGAGAGGATAAAACAATATTTCTTGCTTAATCAAGTGTATATTTTAAAATTATTTGTCATTCTCATAAAATGCACAACCAAATGTTATTATCACTAACTGTTCATATCACAAATATACTGCAAGATTTAAGGTAGAGAAAAATTTCTTTTAGCAAAAAAGCAAATATTGAAGAAAAACTATTTAGCGGAATGCTTATCTTCAACTAAGAGTTTATGATAACTGCATTTTTAAGGTAGCTACAAAAATATTAATGAAAACAAAGAAAAATCCAACTTTAAAATAACTTTCTTTTAACATGCTTTTATTATCTTCACCTCTATGTATGTTTGTAACTGACTCCTTTGAACTCGATTTTGACCCACTTTAAATTGTCAGATTTTAAACATTGTAGATATATCAAGGATCGATGAAAATACAATAATTTGATAAGTTTATCCCATTATCCTGATTTTAACACACTTTTTTAACATGCTTTTATTAGCTTCACCTGTATGTATGTTTGTAACCGACTCCTTCGACTTTAGACTCGATTTTGACCCACTTTAAACGGACAGATTCAATTCAAACTTTGTACATTTACCAAGAACCGGTGACAATACAATAATTTTATAAGTTTACCTCATTATCCTGATCAGGATCGCCAGCATTAAATAATTTCCTCTTTTCTTATCCTGATTGAAAGTAGAACACTTCCAAATATTACAATCTTAAGAAAACCCTTTCTTACTGTGTCCGTGATTGTATAGTGGTTAGTACATTGCGTTGTGGCCACAATAACCCAGGTTCGAATCCTGGGCACGGCAATATTTTTATTTTTACAAAATATCGTCATCCATCACATTATGAAAGAGTTGAGTACAAGAACATGTTAAGGCCATTCCTTTTAACACGCTTTTATTTCTTAGGGACCTATTTTTCCTTTTTAGTGAGGAAGGTAGCATTTAACTGCAGGTTGATTAATACTTTGGTACACAGCACAGCAGGGGCGTAGCCAGAGGGGGGGAGGCTCAGGGGCTAAATGGGACCCTTTACTTCTTACAATTTGATATTTAGCTTACAATTGAACTTCAGCGTTAAATTTGATACCCAGCCCACCCGAAATAAAATCCTGGCTACGCCACTGGTGCACAGTGAAAATAAATTATTTCTTTGTAGTACTTTCCAACTTAGTGCTCCTTAGTGTCTTATGAGAGATATTGAAAATTAAAAATAAATTTTAAATACATACAGTTTAAAAATAACTAAAAAACACGCTTTTATAGCAAATCGAACTAAAAAGTGAAAAATAAATATATAGTTTAAAAAACCAAAAAACACGCTTTAGTGATAAATTGAACTAACTAAAAAGCGAAAAATAATTCTTAATATAAAAATAAATTAATGAACGAAAAATAGTATTATTGTGAAAAAAGCGTGGGGTGCTTCATAGATGAGTTCTGAGAGAATATTCAATCGGTACGATTAGTACAAAAATGATACAAAAAATGTAGCACATAGCACCCCACGCTTTTTTTCACAATAATACTATTTCTCGTTTATTAATTTATTTCTATATTAAGAATTATTTTTCGCTTTTTAGTTAGTTCAATTTATCACTAAAGCGTGTTTTTCGTTTTAACACTTTATTCTAGAACTCAAAATGTGTTTTTACTTTAAACTGGCTCACTTCTTAAAAGTTTCCCTTTCTAACACTTCAGTTTTCATGATGAGAATGCAGTTAAGATAACATAAGCAGGGAGCAATTTGTGGAGATGGGGGCCTAGGGCGAAAGTTTCAGTGGGGGACTCTACAGAAACTTTCTTACACCTTACAACGCAACTTTCATATCACACCATAAAAGGGTGCTATAACAGCATAAAAAATGATTATTCAATCATGATGCAAAGTGAAAGGCAAAAGTTCGATAGTAGCAATATTGTGTAGGATAATAATATTTCAAATATATTACTTAATCTTCAATCGTTAATTTCATTCCATATTTTTCAAGTAACAGATTCCACAATATTTCTGAATTCATTTTCCTAATGTCCGCATCAGAACATTTATTTATAGTGGGATGGGATAGATCTTCACTTTGCTCGTCTTAGAAAGCTATTTCCTTTTATATGTTCAGATTGAAAATCAGCTCAATGGTTTCCTTGCGATCAGCATACATCACTACATAAGCCACCTGAATGATAAGATGCACTGAATAAAGAGATTTGCCTGAGATAATACTGTTTAGCTGAAAAAAAATTTTAGATATAATGCTAGCATTATGAAATAGTAACAGAGTAATTATTCTTCTTATTATTTTTCATGAAATTAGTTTCTATATCTTATTTTAAATTAAAATCAAAATTTGCAATTTTAAAAATTAAAGGGTAATTCGGAGCCCTCCTTTTCGTTGGGGGCCCAAGTGTTTGCCCCGAATGCCCTGCCAGAAATCAGTCCCAACTACTAAAGGAAAATTTGAGTATAATTTCTATAATACATCATATTTTTAAAAAACTATCAAATTGTAGTTTGGAAAATTACTTTCTATAGGGTTGAAAATGTTCTACTACTTTTCAGAAATTCTTTTATCCTGAATAGGGGTTGCAATCCGGAAAACCGGATCTGGTAATCTGGCGGATCCGGCCGTATTAGATATCTAACGGTTCCGGTACAAATTTACCGAATTCAGAAAGTACCAATAAAGGAAAAGACTGCATATGAAAATGAAGGAATTCGAGAAAAATAATTGTATTATAGTCTTGACTATTCGTTGACAGTAAAAATGACAAATGTAGAAGTTGAAAGGGCCTTTTCAGCAGCTAGCTATATTTTTAACTCTCTAAAAAGTCGATTGGCAGATGACACAATTAACACTATTTGTTTCCAACGATCCTTGTTTAAAAGCCCAGTTTGATTTTTAATGATCGATGCAATGAACCCAAAGTTATTATTTAAAGAAAGTTTATTGAAAAATACTTGATATTGTGATAATTACACCATTCACTAAAGAGGTCTAATGATAACTGTTATCCTTCTTATAAGACAGCCTAGCGTGACGAAATTATGCAATTATTGTAAAATCAGTTCATTAAGTTAGATTTAGGTAATATAAGAAACTTACATAATGGAATGTAAGTTACAAGACAATTTTCATTGATGTCATTTGTGAAGTCTATTAAGACTGAACTTTATATTTATAATAATATTTATAATTATACTTAAATATAGTATTCATAATTAAATATTATGTTATTATATAGTATATAATCATGCAAATATTAGTTAATTAATATCCATTGTTTTGTTATTGATTACAAATAAATTTTTGCTATTATATCTCATAATAATAATATTACTATTATATACAATATAATATGCAGGGTGGTTATAACTAAACTCGCCTTACGAACAGTGCTGTATAACAAAAACGCATACAAGGATTGTAACCAAAATGGGTACATTGGCTATACATGATTTGCGCTCAAGCAATTAAAAAAAAAATTAGTTTAAAAAATGTCCACTAGGTCACATTTTGCACGAAAAATGCCAAATTTATTGATGGAAATGGCCAATTCAAAATATACAAACAAATTTAGCATTTATTCAATAGTTTTGGGGCATTTATTTAGATCTGATTTTACCATGCAAAGTGACATCTACTGGACATTTTTTAACTAAACATTCTGAAAAATTCCCTTGAACACATAGATGCCAAATTGGGTACCAATCTGCTCACCAGTTACAGCTGCAGAATGCTGTTTGTAGGGGAAGTTTAATTATAACCACCCAATATAATAACCTAGATCTGATGTAATATAAAGATTAAAACTTAACTTGTTATTCTAGATGCTAGATTTTCGTTGTTCACTTTATTCGTAATTGTTCCTTAATTATAATAGAGTTGATAATAAGTTGATTTACTAAGAAATAAAATCTTTTTTATAAAGTTTATGATATACTCACTTAAACATCTCTTATACAACTTAATTTTGAAACGAAAGAGAAATCATTTTGATGTGGCCAATTAGAATGGATCTGGTCCGGATCTGACCGGATTGAAATTGCTGCCGGATTGCAATCTCTAATCCTGGAATAAAAATTTTTAGACCAGAAATTAAAAAATTAAATTACTGCAGTTCACAAACTATTTTTTTTCTCCCAATTAAGTTGCCTTGTGGTTTGAAAAGACAGTTAATTTATCTTTCCAAAAAGAGATAAATCTGAATACATATTAATATTTTTAAAATTCAAAATAAAACAGTCGAAAGATAAAGGAACTATGAACAGCTTTTATCAGCTTTAACATTTTCTATAATTGGAAAAAGTGAAAACAACCATCAGTTTTATTTAGTTCGGATAAAAGATAATCATCATAAAAAAAATCTAACTATAAAATCTAATTAAATGTAATGACATTTTCTTCAAATTTAAATATATTTCTCATTTTTAACCAGATGCAACATGACTGTTGTTAAAACAATTTAAATACATTTATTTCACATTAAAATTATTAACAGGAGAATTTCAATTCTCAAACATTACACAATAGTTTAAAGTAATTCATTAAAACCGATACAGATTTCAAAAACAAGAGTTTTTATTGCAATTTGATTTCTAAATAAATATTGCAAAAAGTTTATTGGTCAAATTTATTGCTTTAGAGGAGGAATAAATTTTATAACAGTCATTCACACCGTGGATATCACACAATTCCATAAGCAACATTTTACTAATCATAGTTCTACAGATTTCAGATTACATATAATTTATTTAATAATTCATTCAAAATAACAATCTTATTAAATCTAAATACACATTTTTCAAAGAGCATTAACAATTAACTCATACATAAAACATAATAGTAATACCACTTAACAAACATGAATCACATAGCTACAGATATGCCAAGTTTTCAAATTAAAATACATGAAATTTCTTATATATATATATATATATACGGTCAGAATAAAATGAACACATAATCAAAACAGGCAATAATAATAATTTGTTTCTTTTATTAAATGCCATGAATGGCCATTTAAAATTATCAGTGTACCACTACTTGAGTTGTAAATAAATTCAATTTCAAAACTTCACCCAAAAAACATCGTATATTTCTTTGTATAAGCCAAGAATTTTCAGAATTTTTTTCAAAAGCTAAACTATGGCAGTCAGCTTATATACGGATCTGCTAATCACATGAAAAGCATAAATAATTTTCAGTTTGTCAGCACAAGCGACAAATTGATGAATATTGCCAAATATAGCGCTTTTTATTTACATACTTTATATACCTTAAACATGCGCAACACAAGAAATAATAGAATACCATAAATAATTTGCACATAAACAATTGAAAAGGATTTTTTTTTTTTTAATTTTTAACTTACTTTTTGGGTGTTTTGAATTTATATAAAAAGAAGAAAAAAAGAGAAATTCTTGAAAGCCCAGTCTGAATCCGAGTTACCAACCAGTTTGTGAAATTCGCTTTCAGTCACTGATATATATCTGGATACATATCAATATCAGTTCCGATGCTTTCCATAGAATTTCCATCTTCTTCATACACCAAATCGTTTTCGCTTCAATTCATAGTTATTGATGCAGCACCTTTTAAAAGCTCACACAATTTCAAAAGGAATCTCCAACCAGGAGTCTTTTACCCACAGTGCAACTCTAACCAAATCTCCTCTTTTTAAATTTCTGCTTTTCATTACAGCTTTGTCTTCTGTCACTATCCACTCCATCCATTTAGATTTTTGCCTATTTTTAAATGGCTTGTTTAAGGCTGTTTAACCTGAAGAGCAAAAGTCGAAACGGAAACTTGGGGAAAGCCTTGAAAAATGGGTGATTTGGGGCTTTAAGGTACATGACGCACCATCTTTATTCATCATGTAATGGAAACAATCAGTAGCTGTATTTTTTAGTTCTCTGAAAAATTTTACAAATGAAATGAAACCTCTAAAATTGAAATGATAAAATGGACTTTTCTTGCTGTAAAATATTGTAATAAGTACTAGAGATCAGTGCGAGTTGATTTTTTCAAATGAAATACGTATGAAACGCGATAGAACTGCTGAAATTCTTTGAATTTCAGTCCGAAATACCATCTTTTTTTATTTACATCTTTTTTATATTAAATTGTTCTATAAACTTATCTCGATCAGAAGTCATGCACATTTGGTTTCATCAGCCATTACAAGTTTCAAAATTATAAAATTTGTAAAAGCAAAATGTAGTACATTTTTTTTTTTTTTTATCTCAAAGCATTCTTAAATGTATTATGAAATGATCAAAATTCATATTTCAAAGCTACGACCGATAGAAAAAGTTTCAGACTGCCAATTTTGAATTTATGTTTAAAAAACAATGTTTTTTCTTTTTATTAAAACTAACTAGTTCTTCAGATTTGAAATTTGCAGTAATTGACAGTATAGTTTCCGAGGAAATATTCTGAAAAATTCCATAGTTATATCACAGTAAGTTTATTTCTTATCTGGAGTGAAAGTTAACCAAAAAGCGGACTTCTCCGAAAAAATGCAAGTTTAATGTTTTTTTTTTTTTTCTCAAAATATTAAGTACTTTCTCAAATTTGAAATTTATTTCTGTTCACAGTATGGTTTCTGAGGAAACTGTCTAAAAAATTTCGCAGTTCTGGCATCTTAAGTTTGTTTCCGATCTTCAGTGAAAGGGCACCGAAAGCGTCTTCCTCTGAAAAAGTGTCAAGTTTAACAATTTTTTTTAAAAAGTTAAATAACTCTTCAAATTTTATCTCAATGTCAGTTTTCAATCTAGTTTCTGAGGAATCATGCTGAAAATTCTCATAATTGTGGAATTGTAAGTTTGTTTCTAATTCTGGGTGAAAGTCAAGAAAATAGTGTTTTCTCTGAGAAAGCATCAAGTTTAGTACTTTTTTTTTAATCAAATTTTATCTCAATGTCAGTTCTTATTCTTGTTTTAGAGGAAACAATCTGGAAATTCTCATAGTTATGTGATTATAAGTTTATTTCCTATAGTGAGCAAAAGTCAACAGAAATCCTCCATTTTCAGGTAGAACAGCCTTAAGTAAACATGCTATGGTTGGAGCATTGATGTTAATGTTCTCGATATCAGATGGCAACAAGTTTAAACGTCACAGGATTATTTTTTTTTTTAATTTTTTTTTTTCAAATCTCTAACTGATGAATTTAAAAATAATTAATAATAATTAAATGAGTAAATTTTTGAAGAAAAAATGAACTCTCAGCTTATACAAGATTGGCTTTTATTCGGAAATTTACGGTATTGGAAAATATAAAATATGTATGAGATAAGCTATTCATACTTCAAAATTGCAGTCAAACCTGTGCATCTTGAAAATTTTAAAATTTCTAAAATTCGATACATTTATAATCTAAACTCAATGTATTTTCCATGTTTGTCTCAAATTTTCTTCAAAACCTTTGTATCTTGGACTTAGGATAGAATAAATTACAAAATTGATGCCACAAGACCACCTTTCTTCAACAACACAAGTTGCACACCAATGTACAACTGCGGAAAAAAAAAAAGTCCCACTTGTGCATTTTTCGGCCGTCGTTCGTCGCACAGCAAAGTTACAGATACCAATCGTTTACAATTGACGCACACTTTAATTTGCTATGCATAAAAATTGCATAAGGGGCCATCTACATATTAAAATTCACACCAACTTTTTTTTTCTCAATAGCAACCCCTAGATTTCACTTCATATTACAAAAATTTAGCTCATTTTAACCCCGGACACCAATTTTCAATACATTTGGACAGAAAATGAGTGAGTTATGAGCACCCAAAATCCCCCTCCCCTTATGTTAAAATATTTTTTCATACTTCAATTCATATCTCATATAATATTGGTAGTAAGAAGCTGATTTTTATTCGTACTATTAGAACTAAACGACCCAAACATAATTTAATGTTATTATGATTTTTAATAAATTATTAATATGAATTATGAATTATTAAATTAATATTCAAAAAAATTATGAATAGCGACCTAGCCAAATTTCGATGGAAATAGATGCAGAAATTAATATTACATGGCTGTGCAAAATTTCAAATTTTTACGTTCCGTAGTTTAATTTATATTAAATAAAATGTGTTATTTTCATGAGTTAAGGGACCATATATAAATTTATTAAGTGAAAATTTTTTGAAAATTGCATAAAATAAATGTAAATTAGATTTATTTTGTGCAAAAACACAGTAAAAGATACCAGTATTAAAAATATCAAATTTTGAAGCAAATAAATTAGAGGTTTTTACAGTTTGTTCGGGATTCTATAAAGCATGTATTGTTGCGTCCGCTACCATATTCCCCCAAATAAAATATTTTCCAGCTATAGAATTAGATGCAGTAGATGTATGTCTTCTAATACAACATCCTATTTCGGAAAAACTAACATCCTCAACTTTCCAGGCATGAATGTGATCTTTTTTAATATCGGAAACATTAGGTCTTTGGAATTCCCCATACTTTATCAAACATTCAAAATCACGTTTTTCTGTAAAAAAATTTTCATCTAACTATAAATTAAAATACCGCCAAAAGTCTTAAGAATATTGCACATTGCAGGCGATAGTATTAAATGAAGAAAGTGAAATAACAAACACAGTGATAATATTGGGTTGGCAAAAAAGTAATTGTGTTTTTTACATGAAATTCAAACAAATAAATTTTCAATCATGAAACCATTCTTTAAGTTCAACCATAGCTGAGTCGAGCAATATTCATGCTTGTAGTCAGAAGAGCAGGAAGCAGCCTCTAACTCCTGCCAACATTTCAGCTGTCTAAGAGAATTATCAAGGGAAACACTGAATAACAATTTCAAAATTAAAATATTTTCAAAATCCTTAGCAGTCGTTTTGCATTTTTCCCTTAAATCATGTGTACGAACCAAGGAAATTATGAACTCACGGACATTTGGACCACAGACTAAATATTCTATTCTACCCTTGATATTCTCAGTACAAAAAACTTTAAGAGAGATGGGAACAATATTTTCCTTGAAAATAATATTAATTTCTTTTTATTCTCGCGAGCGAAATAAATGAAAGGCGAAAAGTTCGGAACCTACAAATAGCGTTTTTCAATTTGCGCAAAAGAGATATTGCGAATTCATTTTTGCGTTTTTTTCAAAAAGCGCAAAAATGAATTCGCAATATCTCCGGAAATTATCGTAGAAAATTGGTGAAAATTTATATTTAGGGTAATTCGAAGGTTTTCTTTCGTTTAATAAAGTCAAAATATGGAGTTGCCATTGAGAAAAACGAAGTTGATGCAGAATTAAATATGAAGACGGCCCCTTATGCAAATTAAATTAATAGTGAATTAAAGTATGCGTTATTTGCAAACGAATGGTATATATAACTTTGCTATACGACGAACGATGGCGAAATAAAGAGCAAGTGGGACTTTTTTTCCGCAGCTGTACCTAAAAGAAACAACAAATGAAGCGGAAAAAGCCATAGAGCTCTTAAAAACTTTTCTTAAGCCTCAGGTAAATGTTGACCACAAGGGATTCACAGCTCCAGCATTGGAAATAAATATTTCATTTTGAGAAGCAGTACTACTCCCTCAAATTCTGATTTGAAGAGCAGTTTTGCAAAATTGAGGTGCAGTTTTACGTCCTTTGCAAAGCTACATTTTCGGGAAGAATACAGAGAAGTTTTAAGAAAAAATTATTATCCAATGAACATTGGCTTCAACTGCAAATTATTACAAAATAGAACTGGTGCAAATGCAATTACAACTAATCATTATCTAATGCTCCCATCAGGGATGAGAATGCAGGATGACAAAAACAGAGGAAAAGTGCATGAACATGAATTAAACCATTAAAAAATTTAGATGCATGTCACACAATTTTTACCATTAAATATCAACCACAAAGCAAATCAATTACTTTTATCCTGAACGGAACAACATTCAAGCACTAATGCATAAATTAATACTCTATTTTAAATAGACAGCATGCAACAGAAGAATAGGCTGTCATCATCATTTAAAAGACGATTTTCCTAAGCTAAGTAACTGCCTCTAACTGGGGCTCATAAAAAAGAAAGCTGCCCCTTCTGCCCATCGGCTTCATGTATGGGGGATCTGGCACTGCTCTGCTGTTGCCAGTGGGCATAAGCAACAATATAAAAGAAGATTTTTAGCAATTTCATAAAATCCAAGGTCAAGACAAATCATAAATTTCATCCCTGAATGATTTATGCTTTCATGAATGTCTGACTTTTTTTCTTAATTTATGTTAATTTATTTTTAAATTTTACTTTAAAAATAAAGTAACATAAAAAGACTGACTTTGTGGTCTAATCTTATTTTTATCTGAAAAATCTTGATCAGAAATATTGTGAAAGTTAGACATACATATGCATCAGAATTTTCTTTATCTTTCCGTTTCAAAAATAACAATCTAACTCTTTTCAAGATTAAGGCTCCTTTCCCCCGTCAAAATTAAAAATCAATATAATTGATATTTTTTAATGTCAACATATTAATTAATTACTTCAAAGACAAGATATCATTAAGTTAAAGGACAAAAATAATTATTTAATTTATTGAAAAAAATAGCATAAAAATATATAGGTTATTATAAAAATCATAATCCATTTTGGCTTGCCGGAATAAAATTAAATAAAGAATTAATTTCAAGTTATTCTGCAAAAAGAGGATAATAAATGAATGCAATTGAACTAAAGATTATTTATTATGTTGCTGAGCAGCCTTGACTTTGATCACAAAAGCCACTCTTTTAGATATAGAATCTCACAATGCTTTACACTTCCTTCGGTGTTTCATGGTGCCAACTTAAATTATTGGTTCCGGAAGGTTTCATTTTGTTTTTTGGTAATTTTCAGATGTATTCTTTCCAATTATACTACATAAATTCTCAAAAATATTTAAATCTGGCAAATTTCCTGTCCATTTTTTCTGGGCTTATTCTTGAAACGATGGTTATATTCTCAAACTTGCAATACTTTTGGCCAGTAGTGTACTTTTCTATTCAGTTGCATTAACAAAAATGCCTTATTTAATTAAAAAATAAATATTAAAAATAACGTTTAATTTTAGTTAAAAGGGAAAAAAGCATATTTTTTCATTCAGCCAATCTAATGCAAATTCATATCCTTTTTAAATCACAGAACTTGTGGGCGATTTCTTAGCTTAGCATTCAAACTTTTATAAGTTATTTCAAGTTTGAAAAATTTATAAAAATAATTCAAAACAATCAATTGTGTACTTAGTAACTGCATAGCAGATATAAATACAGAAATAAAGTAAAGCACTCATTTACCAAACAGATGCAAAAGCTTATTTAATACCTCTGTACCCAATCAATTTCTAGTATCAGTTTTTATCCATTTCACAGCAGAAAATGCCCTTTTTACTTTGCATTTGTAATAAACTAAGAATATCTATTAGGTAATGCTATTTTTTTGCTATTCTGAAAAATGTTTCAAGCTATGCCTTTGCACAGCGATACTGCTCATTTGCAACCCTGCACAGCTCTTGCTGCAAAGCTAATAGAAACAACAGATCTGATTGTGAATCAAAGCGAAAAAGCCTGAAATTTAACTATGAAAATTTTGAACTAAGGAATTAGCTAAATAATCATAAAACAGATATTTTTTTGACACATAGAACAGACAATAAATGTATTGTTGAAATTACTGAAAAGTGAATGATTTATTGTGTTTGTGAACAAATCTTTCACAAACACATGCAGATATTTTAGGTAGATTGATCTTAAATCATACTTTAATAACAAACATAAATTTGCAAAAAATTTGAAGCAAATATAAAGTAGGGTCCATTTTTAAATTTGAAACAAATATCTAAATTTGTAACAAAAAGTACTTTAAATAATCTCATACAGATTTAAAATTTCTAGCATACTTCTAAATGAATAATGAGCATAACATTTTTAAAGAACAGCTTCAGAATGAATATTTAAAATCAAATGTCCACAGGCTTTTGAGCCTGATCAATATGAAAAGAACAAGAAATGATCTTGTAAGCTTGATAAGAAAAGTTGCAATTTTTGAATAAACTTTTCAAAAGTTTGAGGAAATGAAAAAAATTAATTCAATGGACCGAAATAAGAGTCAAAAGACCTGAGACATAGCATATCTGTAGCTGATAACAAATAGACAGAAATATTTTCACGTATCAGACGGGGGGGGGGGGGGGGGGGAGAATAAAACAGCAATAAGGCAAATTGAATATTTGGAAATGTTTATTAGTCTACTTATAAAAAGCATTTTGCAATCTAGAAAGTCTTTTACTTTACAAACAACATGATGTTTATTAAACATCTAAAATTAATAAATAAAAGCAGAACAAATCTGAACACAATACATAGTACAATTTCTCCCAATGCAAGCAGAGCTCTGTCAAAATAAAACTACAATAAAAATCTTACTTCACCAAAACATCACTTTCACTTTCTTATTTTATTTTATTTTATTTTATTTTATTTTATTTATCAATCAAATATGTCAAAAAAAATTTCAGTTTATACTTCAATAATATTGTGACTTTAAAAAAAAAAAAAAAAAAAAAGTGAAATAGGAGACAATATTTACCTCAAAAGAGTTTTCTTTTAATGTAGTTTTAATTTTTTGCATAGGGTTAAAACTTGACTCAAGCAGTTTCTGATAATAATGTAAAGGAGAAATATTTAAAAAATACACAAAATTGACAGCAACAGCCAACTTCATCATGATGATTAATATTGTTAATACATGAATCATATCTTTGTAAAGAGAAAAGAAATGTCAAATTTTGTAAAAGTTTTAACTTTGAAATTTTAGTAAAGCTAAACAAAAGTAATGGTTCATAGTAAAATACATTAATATGCATTTCAGTACTTTAAAGACTGGAACTTAATGAGTGAGTTATACACTTTTAATGAATTATAAGTTTTTTTTTTTTTTTTTTTTTTTTTTCGTATTTCTTTTGAAAATCAGCAATATCAGCATCTTACATAATCAAATATTTCCACAAATTTCAATTTTAGTTCCACAAAATTCATAAAAATTTTGGACTTCTAGGCATTATAAAAGATTTCATTGCATTATTTTTCAAGGCTATATTCCATAAGCTGGAGAATATCACCAAAGCTTACGTAAAGTACACAGACTTGGCATTGTTGCCAGTCGTATTGAATAATTTAGCAGCCATTTTGCAGAGCTGAGTTGTCACTGCTTCTGTCACAAGGAAATTTTGTGATTGGTCAAAGAATTTAACTCAACCGAATTACGTTTACTTGACCCACCCCATTCCACGATTCATTTGATAAAATGAAATCACTGTCGTGTGTTTTTGTTTTTGTAGTATGCGGGCTGTAGTTTGAGGTTTTTGAATGTCGGTTATTTTTGGGAAGAGAAATTTACAGTTGCTTTTATATTAAACATAGAAAAGTTGCATAGAGCTGTAATGAAATCCCTTTAATTTACGGTATGTTGTTTGTTAATCCTCAATCAAGTGAATTTTGGTAAAAAGTTTAAAACGTTTGTTATGAAGAATATTTATCAAGCCTGTGTTAGGCTGAAGTTATTCTGCTTATTTGAATGCTGCTTGATGGATTTATTTTGTAATAAAGGCATATTGCTGATGAATAAAAATGTACATTTAGGGCATTCCGAAACGAGTTGGATGCAAAATTTGAGGTATGGGCTATTGTTTATTTAAATGTTTATTCCTTACTTTAGAGTATATTGGTTTAGACTTTTTACTGTTGTATGATCCCGTAATTTTCAGGGATGTGATTGGCCACGAAAAAAATTAGCAAACTTAGCTGAAATTTTTTGGCACAAAATTTTCAAGGGTATAATGTATGTTAGCACAGTGATATCAAATAATCACGTTTTCATATTAAATGAAGTCAGAGGTCTCCCAATATGGAATTAATGATAAAAATTACATATTAGGTATATAAGTACAGTATAGGACCGATTATCCGGAGTTCCGAAATCCGGAATGGCCTCCAGTCTCTTTTTTTTTTTCTGATCATCATAATGAAATAGGGAGGGGGAGGGGAAAAAAAAAAAAAAAAAAAAAAAAAAAGGTCCTTCAAAAATTTGTGACCGTTCCCACATTTTGCTTGAATAAAAAATAGAGGGAAAAACACATTATTAAATTGTAGGAGTAATGCAATTACGCTAGAAGTGCATTATTTTTTTTTATAACAGTCTGGATTAAAGCAGATTGAGGACCGTGCTTTGGTCGAGGGGTAAAAGAGCTCTCATCACCCTCCTTGGGTGAAAGCAAAACCAGAATGGCCTATAAACCAAACATTTTTTAACTTTCCCTTGTTTTTTTTAAAGCAATCCGAAACATCGAATGCCAGATAAATGAAAATTCCGGATAGTTGAGTTTGTAAAAAAGGAAAGAAATGTTGACCAGCAAAAAGGGGGGGGGGGGTTATGCACGTGCATACAGATCTATTTTCATTTAGGTATTTTTTAAATAGTTTTTAATTTATGTGTTTGCATCTTTCGGAAGAATAAAAATAAAAACTAATACAAGAGAATGATTAAAAAAGAAAATCTAGTGTTGTTCTGTGCTTTCCACCTCTTGCGTTTCTGTTTATGAGATACCATAGTTGAATCTTTGGAATGTCGAGCCCGAAAGTAGGCCACGACTCACTAAATTTAAATAATCCGTTATCAGCCTTTCTGCTCTTATTTCGACATTTGTTTTGTTTTGTTTAGCACTGCCGCTTTGGAATACTTAAGATTTAAATAAACAGAGCCAGCTGACAAAGTTGGGGTTTTTTTCTCCCTATCCCCTCTTATCTAGCTGCCGCAGCTGTAAAATATTGTGTTTTTGTTTTGTATCTGTCCTAACTTGAGAGCGTATCCGGTGTTTTTTTATTTTTTTTTTTTTTTCCTCCACTGTAGGAGTTGATCCTTTTATAATGAGCTTTTACATATAAAATCAGTGAAAGTGAGATACATGACAAAGAAATTTTGATTGATAGACTGATTAGTTGATTGAATGATGTGAGCAGCAGACTTTTGCTACGGTGCAAGAAATAATGACAGTAACTTTAATTAAAGAAAAGGCGTTAAAAGAAAAAGCTAAATCAATGCAGCAAACAAAAATTAGCGAGATATTTTGTAAAAAATAATGTTATGAAATAAATATTGTGCGATTTATGAGATTGTTAGTTTCTTGTGTAAAAGAAGATTGAAAAAAAGCTTTAAAGCGGGCACAGAGGGTGAAAAGTCTGGTTTTCTCACTGAAAATCGAAAAAATCCCCAGAATCGCCGCAGTCCCGATGATTCCAGATTTGAGACTTTGTACTGTATTTTTTAACTCGGAAAAATTAACAGGAAAAAAGGACCCAAAATCCCGACCATTCCGGATAATCGGTCCTATACTGTATTATACGTCTGTTATTAACAAATACACAATATCAAAAGAATCTGGTGCTTTAATATCACTAATTAACGATACAATATGTGGTGTTTTAAAAAGTGACGACCTCGGAAGCCAATCAGATTAATCCCATTGATGTTTCTAGTTGCATGTTTTCCATTGGCTTACTTACTTCATATTGTGGAAAATCCTCTGCGGAAACACACGATCCGTTGAGTGAGCCAACCGGATTCCATTTATTTATAAACAGAGCGCAGAATGACACAGTTTTTATCATACAAAAGCACTTTAATTAAAACCAGATTGAAGAAAATCCGACTGAAATTCGCAGAAGTTATGAAAATATCAAAATTCACGGAAGTCCGCTAATCAGCTATTTAAAATTAGCAGATTTCTGCTAATTCGCGGAAAAATCACATGCATAAAATATATAAAGGCTTTAGTATGTTGTGTTATTTTTTGAGAATTGGGAAGAAAAAATAGAATTTTTTAGGGTTTTAAGAAAGATTGTTAATTTTATTTGTTATGTGGGTTTTTTACCGATCCAGTGGCAGAAAGTTTTTTAGCTGTCTGCATCAAGCTTTCGGAGTTTCATAATCAGTCTGCAAAATTTTGCGTGTAATTTTAGTGGATAATTCATACATAAAACCAGCAATTTTTAACCACTGCTGTTAAATTGTATTGACTCTAGAGAAAAAAAAAAAAGGCCGCCGGAGAAAAATTAAAAAAGGACAGCCAAAAACCTGTTTTCAAAAAGGGTACTTGAGTTCCATGAGAAAGTATAGGTAGATAGCATATTACAGAAAACCAGTTTGAAACAATCTGATACGGACTAGGGCTTATCCCCAAAACTTGTACGAGTTGTAATGTGTGTTTTGACTTTGCAGTGCATAGTTCTTTTTTTTTTTTTTCCTTTTTCAGAGTCATATACAAATTTTGTATTGCATCCAACTGTTGGATGTACAACACCATTTAAAATCAAGTTACTGAAATGTAAAGTAACCAATAGGTAAAGTAACCTTACCTATAACATCTTATGTGTGTTTTTTACAAAGTTTTTTATTTACTTTATTGTTTAACACCAGTATTTTGAGTGTTTTTTCCGTTACTGAAATGTATTTGTTCTTCCTCTTACACACACTCTTCTAGTTTGATGTTTGCTCATTCATGAAACAATTTTTTAAAAAAAGCACTATTCTTTTAGTCTTAAAATATCAATAAAAATTATTATAAATAAGATATGCAAGTTTTAACAAATATAAATATAAATTGAGCCATTTTAACTCACAGAATTTGCAAAAAGGTAAGAAATAGCAAAAAGGTAAATAATAAATAAGCAAAAAGGTAAGAAATGTTTAAATAAGCAAAGGTAAGAAATGGGGAATAATGTTGGGAATAAGCAAAAAGGTAAGAAATGTTTAAAATATTAAAAATAATTTTAATTTTTAATTTTTTTTGTGGCATGCTGACAAAGTCCCTTTAAGGAAATAGTTTATCATTTCAGCATTTTTTTTTTAACTATAGTACAAATGATGAACTGGATGCATTTCAATGTTCAACTAACAGTAAATTTTGAAAAAATAAATCTCTTTAAACTGCACATGTAAGTAAAATTTTTAAAAAGTTTGAAAAATCGATTATATTTTTAAGAAATCTCTACTACTTTAAAAAAAATAAAGATTTTTGTCCAATTAAAAAAAAAAAAAAAAAAAAAGATTTTGAAATTTAAAATTACACAAGGCTGTGCATGGATTTTCAGATACATCTAATATTGCATCTAATATAGTTTTTCTACTGATATACGATACAATGTAAAATTATAAAATGTAACATGTCTTCATATGATTTCTGTAAAATACAAAAGAAAAAAACTGAAGGCTAATTCCATGCACAGATTTATCAGATAAGAACTGCATCAGATAAGAGTGCATTTCAGCGATGGGCCGCAAAACGAATCCAAAATGGTGCATGGGAAATAAAAATGCAAATATGGGAATAAAAATGTGAACCAGGAGGGTGCAGAGGTGTGTAAAATCTAGATTCGGCTGTTCCTTTTCACACGTTTTTTGCATTAGTGACGTCATCGCAGAGCAGAGACAGCGTAACGAGCCGTGGCAAAATGTTCCCGAAAGTTGCGGTTTGCGGACAGTTAAAAATAATTTTTTTTTTGCCGACAAAAAATGTTCGCAAGCAGATTTCTGCATCCGCGACATTGTTGCTGTGTCAAGGTGTTTCTACTATGGGGGTTACAGATTTGCAGAATTCCCGTACAATGTATAGGTTCAATATGAATAAATAGATAAGGATTTTTGAATTGTTTGTGATGAGATTTGATTTTATTATGATTTTACTAGTGTAAATTTTGTGCATTTTGAAGGTACTAAAATTGCAAAAATCTCATAGGAGGGTAGTCGCTTTATTCTAGTGATTTTGTATAATTTTTAAAGTGTTTTTTACATTTTATAAGAAATTTGCTGTACATTTTTCTGCAGACATATATTTTAGTATTTTGCATCTTTTCAAGAATTTTTTTTCTAATGTACGTATAGCCTTGGAGCTAGTGTTTTGTTTATGTTCATATTGTTCTTCATTGCATTTGAAATATGTGTAAAAATGTTTTAATAAGGTGTTTGGATAAGTGTACTTTAGTATTTTTTTTTTGTTTTTTTTTTTTTTTTTGTTTTTTTTTTCTACACATGTTTATGTTATGTTTGGTGAGAAAAAAAAATCGCCAAGTTAGATGTTGGTGATAAAAAAGAAAAAAAAAATCGCCAACTAAGCCTGCTCCTGCATATGGAATTATTCCACTTTTTCTAATAAAGGAATAAGTGTTTCATTAAGTGCAAGTCATGTTTTTAATGAGGACCCATAAATTACTCAGAAACTCTTTTGAAACAGAACAGCCTATTGCGAATGATTGACAAAGCTCTTCACAAACAGAGTAGGTTAATAGTTGCATTTACCATACTTTAAGCACAGACTTAAATAAGGAGTCAAATTCAAGTGTCTTAATTTTACAATATACATTTTCAATAAATATTGATTTGTATGCATAGAATGGCATCAGTGTTTTGTGTAATACTCTGCTTACAGACATGTTAAATGAATCACCAGCGTATCTGATCCTTGTATTGGTCGTAAACACTCCAGCGTTTCAGGGTTTCATAGCCCAGAACGACAAAGAAAGACGAGAAAAATGTCTGGATTACACGGGCTGATAGACCTTTGGAAAAGAAAGACATGCCTTCTTCGTACCATATTTTGTTGAGAGCTGCAGAAAAGGAGTTCATCCGATACACCTAGAAAAAAGCAAAATGGAAAGGAATTACTTAAAGAAGCAAAGTATTCAAATGTTTTAAGTTAAACATAATTTGAAGAAAGTATTGCTATATGATGTTTTAAACTGTATTACAACCAGAGAGTAGAAATATACTAGAGCACATCGCCATTCAAAACCCGTTGGTTGACTGCGATGATCCATGTAACGGAAGGGGCAGGGGGAATGGCAAGCTTTCGAGTGAAAACTTAAACATACCAGGACAATGGGATAAAAAGGGATGTCAATTGCTGAAAGGTTGTCGGGCGCCGTGCTTTTTAAAGAGTGGTAGTAGGGGGCACTACAAAGAAATGCTTTTGACAACACAAAGTCGTAGCCAGAAAAAAAAGGATGAAAGGCTGAAAAGTTTGAAATTCTGAAAAAAAAAGGTTAAAATTTTGTACATCCCCTATTTAATGTAAGGGGTAATCTTACAAACTGGGAATATTTTTGTATGGGGTCTGCATAAAAATCCAATATTTTTATTTAATTAGATTTAATGTTCTGAAAATGTTCATCAACACTTAAAATTCTGTCCCTTATATAACTTTGTGTTTTATTGTACATGTCTATGATCCATATTTAAGGAATAAAAGACTAGGTCAGTGTGTTTGGGACACTGTATATACTGGCAGGTAATATTTTCTTTTTAATTAGTAGAAGATTTAGATGTATATTTTAAGAAATCTTTCCTTATTACTTATATTAACTGTGCATGTTTATTAAACTATATTGTATGTAAGTTGTGCAATATTCAAACACATGCGAGTGGCCACTTAAAATTTCAAGCTCAGTGGCCCTGGCCACCTGCAAATTTTCTGAATTTTGACCTCTATGCGGGGTAACACTAACAATCCCTTAGCAATGAAAGATTTATACACAGCACTTAAAAATCAGCTTCGTAAACAAGTCCGAAAACACCGCTTTAATGGCAGAGCAAAGCACCGTACACATTGTCAGCTCCGATTTACACTGACTCTTTCGGGGCAGCACGCTAGTATTTATAGAAGAGACAGAAACTACAAGGAGCTCCCAGAAGGACCTATCTGTCATTTTTATACGTGCTCTCAATCCCATTGGATTGGTCCACATTTAATTTCTAAAAGTTTCCAAATGCAAACTGCATTTGAGAATGGTATTTAAGCTAGAATTTTGTGGAATTCTTTGCCACTTCTAGTCTATGCTGTAAAGTGTAGGAGATGGCGGATTCTGCTTAATTTAACTTATTCTAAACCTCAGTTGAGGAATTTTTCTTTGGGTACAGTTACCCTTTTTTGATAATAAATGTAAATTACTTTTATAACCATGCCCTTTTATTAGGAAAATTTCTAAATGAGTAATTAAACTTAATTTGAGTGTTAGGGCTAAATTAATCTAACTAAGCCATTCATCCTTTTATTAACGCCGCTAGTTTAGATTAATTAAAATTTAACGGATTTTCAGGTCTTCTAGACCTGTTTTTGAGTGTAAAACTTTTGTGACTTTTTCTCCCACTAATGCACGGGACTTGTTTGATATATGTGTAACCTTTTTTGCATGGACTTTAATAAGTTTGGATTTTATCTTATCAATCTTTGTCATCAATTTTTTCCCCTACAGCAGCTATTAATTAAATTGGGAATTTAAATTAGTTAAAATTTTGTAGGGTAAGCAGATTTTTTTAAAAGGATTCAGGTCCTTGAACTTTGTTTTTGGTCATTCAGACCAACAATATCTACAAAACCTGTGGACAAGATCGAGTAGACAAAAAACTGGTATTGAGCAAAATAGCACCCTAGTGCTAATAATAAAACTGTAAAATATGGATTAATTTTTAATCATTAGGTATTGGAGACTTCAATAAAGGAATGCTCAGAAAAATATAATCATTTAGAAGAAAGATTAAGAAAGATTGAATAATTCTCTGTAATTAAATTTTGAAGACCGAAAAATCTGAGTTTTTCATAAATTATCGAATTTTCAGAGTAAATTAAAATATCAGAGAAACTCTGGCAAAATCATCATTAGCAGCTATGACTATATCATGCAAGTATTGCCTTTTGTTGTTGTTGTTTTTAAAGACAAAATAACAAACATAAAATTCTGTGAATTGGCAGAAGAGTCTCATAACTGCAACGTAAGAAGAAATTACCCAGTAGAAGGAGGCAAAGTGGCCTTTAAAAAAAATGCAAGTTGTACAAAGAAAACACCCAGAAGGCTTATCAGAAAAATTGTCCTTTCTTAATCAGTAGGTGCCTCTTCAACAAGAAGAGGGCCCTTTTTGATAAATCTTCCCCCATGCCTCTAGACAAGATATGTGAACACTTGTTACCTGAATGCGGGCCCGAATGACATCTAATGGGTTTGTAATCACAGCAACGGTAATGCCACTCATTTGCCCACCAATACAGTGAATCAATGTATGGGGCATCCACAAAGGAACAAATGAAACCATTATATCTGAAAAAGAAGAAAAAAGTAAGAATACCCATCTCAAACTGCAGAGGGAAAAAGAAAAAGACATTTTTTAATATGTACAAGTCATTACAAAATAACTTCCATTTTTGTGGAAGTACAAAGTTCTTCCTAAATTTATAGAACTGATTAGGGTTGCCAGGTCTCACATTAACTCTCAGCATAATGCATGTTCTTTGGGGGATTTCTATCTTATGCTTTTAATTTTCTTGTACGACCATTTTTTCCACATTACAATAATCATCAGTCAAAAAATTTATTAATTTTAAAATTTTCTACTTAAGATTTTGTGATTGTGCAGCAGATTTTGTTAAAGATGGAAAATCTGTCTCACAGTCCTGGTACACAAATTAAAATAAAATAGTTACACCAAGAACTCAAAAAAAATGTGAATGATTTTTTTTATGAGGTACACTACATACTGAAATAAGTAAGAAAAACCAGTGCCTTTCGCAAAACTTTCCGAAAAAAATCTTAAAAATGGAATTGCAGAGCAAAATTTTTCAATAAGTGACACAGTCTGCAAAATTTTCAATTTTTAAGAATTTTTTCTAAAAGTTTTGTAACTGATAGTTTTATTGTTCATTTCTGTATATGTAGTACAGCTTCTAAAGAGACATTCTGAAATTTTTGAAGGTCTTGACATAATTAACTTTTTTTTATATTATGAACCAAAATCACACGATCCTTTTTAAGTTCACAATTAACCTTTTACACGCCGCTACTAGTTCGAAGTCTAAAAAATAATGTTAGCTCCTAAAAAAAAAGATTAAAATGCATCTAAAGCAATGGTACAAGAAATTAATGAAAAAAAAAATTTTTGGCTATGATTTCTGATATGTTCCCATTTGGGAACATTGGCGTGATTAGTTAACTTTTTTACTATGTTTATCAAATAATTAAAATTTACAATTCTTGTGCTAGAATTTCATACTTATGATTAAAAACATTTTATATATTTTAAAATATAAGTAAAAAATAATAAGGATTTCTTATGTTAAATAAAAAAAAAGAGTATTATTGACAGATTTATTTCAGTTTTTGGAACGAACGAAAAAAAAAGCAAAGTAATACACTACATGAGTACTAATTATGAAATATCTATGGTCAACTAGAAAGAGTAGCTGTATAAAACCTTGATTAATATTTATATGAAATAAAATTTACTTTACTAAAATTGTGCTTAACTTTTTCTTCAATAACAATATATTTTTTTTTTTTCATCACTGTCCATGGTATGAAGGAAAACAGTGTTCATGCAATCGTTTTTCACATTCAAAACACATTTTTCTTGTATTTTTTTTTTGGCAAACTACGCAGCGTCCTTGGGCTGATGGTACTAAATAATGGGTATCTGACTGCCTTGCAGATTGTATTAGATGATCTCGCGGCCCTGGAATGGAATGAATCTTGGGTTTCATTCGAAGCAAACTCAGTGTTACATCTCTTCGAAAATTCAGGTGTGACAGTTCTGATGTTGTGTTATGATGCAATTCAGTATGTAAAATCCATCCTGCAATTGCCCTGTATTTGGGAAAAGCTGTAAACATCCTCTGTAAAACACTTGTTTGGATATGGAGAAAACTCCCTCCTCCCTCACTACATCAAGGACATGGGGGGGGGGGGCAGGGTGGCCACTCTTTCTTAGAGAAAAAATTCAAGGACATTTAAGGACACAATGAGCATACATATTTTTGTCATTATTTCTATTTTCTTATAACCTAATTTAATCTCATGGTTTCATGAACACACATATATTGAAAATTCCCCAAAAACACTTAATACTATTTCATAACTCCATCATCCATTGATAGCTGAAAGACATTTTTTAACGGCAAATCTTTCAAAGACTGCTTAATGCTTTCAAGCAACACTTCAGCATTTGCGTGCCCTAAAAACACTCGTTAAATAGCGTGACATCACTTTGCCTTCATTCCAAAAGCTAAGATTTGGCTGTCCAGAAACATGGATCGAAATAAGCCATCGATTCCATCGCACGATCTGTAGGACAAGTGGCTTTGCATCACTTTCAATGCCCAAAATACTTCAGCCGTCGTTGATTCTGCTTTCTGAAAACATGCTACCGACGAGGGCTGTTCTTGTAATACCAATGCGGAATCATTAAATGATGGCTTACTCGCGGATGATGAAGATTGTGATGATGGTACTTTGGATAGCAGTCCATCCAGGGTTAAGGTGTTCCTTTTATTTTCGGCAAGTGGAATCATTTGCTTCTTACCTTGCATATGGCTCCTTAAGGCAGACTTTCCCATTGATGAAATGTTGATGTTTGTTGAGCATATCAAACATCTTGCCACGTGATTATCACCGATAACTTTTCCGATCCACGTGGCAAAATTTGGATCTTGTAACCAAAGATCGTTAAAATGGCACTTACGGCTCATAATTATGAAATTTCACATAATAATCAATATTTTTAATAACTACAAATGAGTTAGATCAATAAAAATGCATATTACAGCAAGGAAAGATAATGCACACACAACTGTGATTGCAGTGCGTTTGTACATAACAGCTCCATGGTACGTGGTTTTATTATCGTAGGGGCTGGGAATAACCGATAAAACAACAAAAATTCAGCAATTGGATAATAAAATTTAAGGATATTCCAGACTTCCTTTCAAAATTTAAGGACATTCCAGACATCCATTCAAAATGTAAGCACATTCCAGGCCTTGAACTTTTTTTTTTTTGTTTTTGTAAATTCAAGGACATTCCAGGTTTTCAAGGATGCGTGGCCACCCTGGAGGGGGGGGAGGGGGGGAGAGAAGGAGTATAGACACGCTATAAGAGGGATACAAAGGGTCTTTGACCTGTTTCTGAACACACTATCAGAAAAAGTTGTTAGATTTTCACCATTATGGATTATAGAAGTATGGAGCAATGTAAATTACCCGAGAAGTATAGCAAATCACGCCAATGTTCCCAAACGAGAACAAACATTTGATGTATCATAGTACATGCAATTTTATTGTAAACTATTATTTATCATACTTGCTCATTAATATAGTCATTATTAATCACAAACCTTGAATTTTGTAGTTTTTGCGCCTTTTATAAATTGTATGTAAAATGTTTTATAAACACGTGTGAAAATAGTCAAAAAACATATTTTTCATGAATTTTCGTAATCGACAGTAATTATAAAACAGATTAAATTTTTTCATAAAAAAATTAAGTCACTTTTTAACTGTAAATATTATTTTTTGTAAGTGCATAAAAGTAAAACTTTTTTTAAAAAGAAATTTCAAAGTTGATGTTCCCATTTGGGAACATTGACGTGTAAAAGGTTAAGGCTGCACAGCAGGTATTTTGTGGTACTTCTGCATAAAGAGCCATCGCTCACAGCCAAGTTAAACTATTGGCACCAGTTGAAGAAACTAAAACATTTTATATTTATTCAAAATAGAAGAATGGTAGCCATCTTTCTATTCTGCTGAGGATAGTAGCTATCCTCAGCATGTTAACATAGACAGCCTATTGTGGTGAAATCTACAATGTCAAAGACTACATTGTAAAGTCCCATGTAATCTTTAACTTATCTCTCATAGGGTGCCCAGTCCACCATTGTCAGGAGACAAAAATAGTAGCATTAGTAGCCTCCCAATAAAGGTCAAAATTCGTGGTTGCCACGTGGCGACTGCATTTTTGAAAGTGGAGACTGCAAATTTCTGTGTCAGTCGCGACAATCTATTCCCCCCCCCCCCTTTTCTTTTTCATGGATGTTTTTAAAATTTTTATGAAGTGAAAATAAATTAGAAACAGGATATATTCAATTAATGTTCTTGAGAGGAAGCAATAAAACTCCTAAGATTGATTTCATTGGAGGGGGAGCAGTGGGGCTGGATCATTGGTACCATGGAGTTACAGATAAGGAGAACAAACGCCATGCTATCAAAGTAGTCCAGCTTCTGTTGAGGAAGGGGATGGGTTGATTAGGAGATTATCTGATGCTGCCATCTAGCGACAATAGTTGCAAACAATATGTCAAGATAACTTTCCATAAATTAGGAGTCGATATATGGATTTTATTAATTATTTATATTTCGAAATTGAAAAAGTATAACGCTTTTAAAAATAATCAAAGTTATGTATGCATATTTAAATAGTTTTTCTGATAATCCTCAAGGTTTTTTGTAGCTATTTAAACTGCATTTTTAAGATTAATAAATATTTTTTTTTCTTTTAGTGCTTCTTTACACCTCACCACCAACTTTCTTGTGACACTAGGTAATACTTGTATACGAACTTGTAATAACTTGTATACGACACTAGGTAATACTTGTATACACTTGTATACGAAAAATATTCTCAAAGTACTCAAGCCGCAAACAAATTAACAGCATTATATTTTTGTTACTTATGCTATTATCATGAAATATTAGAAAACAAAACTTCTCATTTTTTTATAACCTCTTCTTTAAATAATATAACAAGAATAGTGAAATCATAAAAATAATTAAATAAAACTATGAACTTCTCCTAGTGTTTTCTCCTTTAAATTTGCATACATAACTTTGATTATTTATTTTTAAAAGTGTTATTATATTTTATCAATTTTGAAATATAAATAAATAATTAATAAAATTGATACATTGCCTCCTAATTTATGGAAAAAGTTTTTTTGACAACTATTGCCGCTAGATGGCAGCAACAGATAATCTCCTAATAAATCCATCGCATGCCCATCCTCAAGGTCTGTTTTCAGGGAAGGAATCCCATTGCCGATGTAGGTCCTTTCCAATGTAAGTCCATGATTGGTACAAAGGGATTAGTAAGATTTGATCAATAATAAGCAAAAGTGACAATCTGTTCTACAAATTTGCAAATGGAGGGCTATGACTCTGCCTATGATTGCAGTTTGAAGCAGATGCCTGCACTTGTTTATTCTTCCAAAGTTCCCTCCACCTGGTATGTAGGAGCTCTTTTTCTGGGAACAAAAGTCAGACTATTGTGGCGAGCGCTCATTTATTAATTATCTTCATGCGAGTTGAGTTTATAACAAAAAATTAAACATCAAGACTTATTCCAGTATAATATTATATATAACACTGCCAGAAGAAAAGGTGATGACAACTGTCATTCTCAGAAAATTACAACGTTCTTCATGAATAAAGACCAGTGGCGTATTTAAAAAGGGCAGCCATTGCAATCTCAAGAGGATTAACTTAGTCCTAAATCTTATTCCTAAAGACAGACATAAATTAAGACCAATGCATGTTCCGAAATCGCACAAACTTTCTAACTCGCAATAAGTCTTTTTGCATTTTGAATTGAATCTGTAATTCTCTAATGTTCAGTAAATATCTGTAACAACTATAAATAATCTGAAATAAAAAGGCCATGTAATGATTAAGAGTTAATGATTAAATATTTACAGTAAAAGCAATCATTAAGAACAACTTGCAAGAGTGCATAAAATCCAATTCAAAACAACAGGAGCTGCCATCATTTATGTGGCTAGGTCTAAACTTATTGTTTACTAATTCATAACTGCATACTTATCAAACATAACATCCTTACCGACAGTGAAATAATTTTGAACTCCCTGCTTTCCCCCTAACTGAAAGAGTAATGAGTAAGATGCCCTTTTTACATTGCTGAAAAAACAAGCATTAAAGGGGCATCTTTCAGATCACAAGAATGAAAGAAAACAGAAAAAAAATAATTATTTATAAAAGGACATTTTATCTGGTTGCATTTATTAAAAAAAACGCTGACTGGAATTTTATAAAGGAACAGTTATACTTCCTGTTTTGTAAAGAGTCATTTAAATTGATTGTATTTTTGTTACAGGATAGTTTTAATAGATAGTATTTTGCAAAGGAGACATAAAACAATCATCGATTTTGACTTCATTGTATTGTCTCCTGTAAAACTCTTATGGTAAGTAGGAGAAAAAGTTTGGCAAATAAGAATGGAAACATGGACATACCAAGGCATAGGAGGAAGAATAAGGACTGCCAGGCATTAAAGGGTTGCCGGGTGCTGCACCCTGTTTAATCTGTCGAGAATCCACACTGTGAAATGGGATAAATATAGGCCAATCAAAGCTCAAGGTTGGAAGAGGAGGGAGGAGGGGGTGTAGAAATAGTGTAATATTGCATTTTTTTTTTTTTTTTTTTTTGGTTCTTGGGAGCGAACAACATAGAAGTGATTTTATTGGGATTTAATGGCTTTTTAAAGAGCAGTCATAGGAGTACACTACTGAGAAATGCTATCGACATAGGCAGGGCCGTAGTAAGCAAAAAATAATAGAAGACTGAAGTTTTGTAACTTAATTAAATTTGTAAACTTAATGTATGGGCACATTTTACAAACTGGGAATTTTTTGTTTGGAGACCATATAAAAATGCACATTTGGATTTATTTGGATTTACTCTTCCGAAAATTATAATCATTACCGTAAAATTCTGTACCTTTTTTTTTTTTTTTTTACATAACTTTGTGATTTACTGTAAAATATTTGTGAAAAATATTTAAGGAATAAAACCCCAGGTCCGTGTTTTTGGGATATTCTGTGTACACTGACAAGTAATTTTTCTTTAATTTTTTTTTAAATCTTATATAATAAAATCCGAGAGTAAACAAAGTTTGTAGCTGGCTGGCTGAGTATGTGGGTAGGTTTGTAACATCCGATCTTCTTATGCATGTGCCTTTGGATCGCATAGCGCCGCGACGGGTGGTCGCAGACCTACCAAATTTTGTGTACGGATTCACTAGGACATGTCCTAACACACCTTGGAACAATGACGATTTTTAAAAAAAATCGAATTAGAAAATGTTTTATTTATGTTTTATGCAATTTTTGTCATTTTTTCTCTCTTAATACGTAATGACGTAATATTTGCATCATCAGATACAGGAGAAAATTTCCTTTAAAAAACAGTTTTTTCTGACTGTGTAACATAATTTGCAGATTTTTGGGAATATTTTTTTAAAATATATTTTTAACTAAAGTCTTTGTAAAATAATTTTAAAACTGCTGCATCTTGAATTCTATCCGTCATAACTTTTTGATATTTTGGAAAACGACAGAGCATGCATTTCTCCCTCTTTTAAAAGAAAAACCAGGGGAAAATATAAATTAGGAGATTTTTAAAAGAATTTTTAAATAAAGAAGGATTTTGAATTCAATAGCAGCTGTTTAAAAATTTCGCTATCATATCTTGTGGTTTGGTTGTCACGGAAACAGTAACAATGAATAGAATTGCCCGTAGAAAAAAATAAATAAAGCTACATTTAAACAAAAGTCCCGAGTTTTTGTAAGTGAGATAGATCTACGTCATTTTGATGTAGCGAGTTTCAAACACCTTTTAGAACTTAAATCAGTATAACAGAGATCAATTGCAGGGTAAAGCCATTTATTAAAATTTCAGATTGCGTATCATTTTCAGATTTTCACTCTCGCATCCTGAAATCTATTAATCAGAATTTTTTTTTTTTTTTTTTTTTTTTTTTTGGTTTTGTCAAGTAATAAATTGCACATGAAGACCTTCATTCAAAGATAAACAACTTAAAAATACAAATTAGGAGACTTTCTACAAATCTTAAACAACATTTTGAATTTAATGCTCCCCTGTTTCCATAGCAATGACAGGAACGAAATATTTTGCTGTAATAGAAAGCATGAATCTATTATAATAGAATTCGGAGGGAAACAAATGCGTGTATGTGTGTATCTATGTGGGCCTCTCTCCTCCGGAATGGCGGGCGGGGAATTGAGTTTCGACCAAGATGTCCGCGGATTCGGAAAATTCTGAGGAAGGTCTTCTGCTAACTCGAATTTCAAACTACAGTGTTACCTCCTTTAACGGACACTTCCGAATAACAGAGACCTCTAATTAGCAGGCATTATTGCGAGTCCCAGTCCTTTTAAGAGCCGTTGCAAAGGCAAATCGGGCAGGTCAATGGAAAACTGTTCCCATCACCATCTCAGAATTTCATGATTTTATTTTATTGTGTTGCCTTACCCAGGGAAAGAACAAATCTGAAATATTTTTGATTTACCTCTTTTAGTTTTTGAGTTATGGGGTGTCAAAGTACCCCAGAGGAGCAGCGTCGAATTAATTTAGGGCCATTTTTGCCAGTTTATTGTCTCGACTGTGACTGGCTCAGAGGCACTTCAGAGAATTTTTTCATTTTATCCTATAATATACCTTGTATATTAACATCTCAAATTGAAAATTCATTCGAAAATTGTCAGAGCCCCAAATTAGGGCCCCCCAAAATAACCCCAATTTCATAAAAAATACCGTTTTAAGAATGCTTTAAATCTTGGCTCTGATGCGATACAGAAAAATTCTTTGCACACTGCAGTTATATATCTTCATATAAAGTGAATCCAATGTTAAAAATTTTTGAAGGGCACCAGGGCCCCCCGGTAGGGGGCCCCAAACAGGGTCCTTAGCGCTAATTCACGCAATTTCGAAGCATTGGTACAGCTGAAGCAGACTTCCCACAGGAGAACTATTGACATGGAGATGTAGTATCAACATAGTAGTTTGATATTATGAAAAAACATTTCTTGAAGGTACAACTGTTTCCAAGAAAAATCCCAAAAAGTACCTCCCTATTTGGGACATTCCACTGACACGCATGGGGGCATTTCGGCATTACTTTTAGAAGTTTAATCGACAGTGGCAATATTCAAAATTAACTTATTCTTCATATATCTCAAATATATCCTCCATATAACACAAATAGTTATTTTACAGGGGCACTCATAAGAATTACATTACGCTGTATGGGTAATCTCTGTAACTACTGAACCGATACAAAAAAATTTTTCACTGATGGAAAGCTACACTATTCCTGAGTAATATAGGCTACCTTTCAGTATGCAGCATAACTAGTTCTTTTATAGGGACACTCAAAAATTCTAGCACATGACGCTATATGGGCATCTCTGTAACTACTAAATCGATTCTAAAGATCTTTTCACTGAAAGCTACACTATTCCTGAATAACATAGGCTAAAATTCATGCATGCAGCATAATTTATAGGAACACTCAAAATAATTAGTAAACATTGACGTAACTGTCTCCTTTCGTCACTCAAATTTATTCAAATTTTATTATTTAACTCCATTCAAATTTTTGAAAAGTGATTCTAAAGATCTTTTGACTGAAAGCTACACTATTCCTGAGTATCATAGGCTAAAATTCATGCATGTAGCATAATTTACAGGAACACTCAAAATAATTCGTAAACATTGCAGTAACTGTCTCCATTCGCCAATCAAATTTATTCAAATTTTTGAACAGTACAATTATATATCTTCATATAAAGTGAATCCAATGTTAAATATTTTTGAAAGCTCCCAGCGTTGCGGCCTCTACCTTCCAGTCATTTTAAGAGACATCGCAAGGGCAAATCAGGTAAAACAAAAACCCTAGTAGCACAACTAGTTCAAAAAACGTTCAAATTACGTTGGAAACACGTTTTCCGACGTTAAAAAACGTGTTTTAAACGTCTTATGGACTAATTGTGCTACTAGGGAAGAAGAAAGTTTCAATCACCATCTCAGAATCTCATGAATTTTTTTTTTCTTGTGGTACCTTACTCAAGGAAAGAACACATCTGAAATATTTTTGATTTAGCTCTTTTAGTTTTGGAGTTATTGAGGGGGGGTCAAAGTACCCCAGAGGAGTGACGAATTTAGGGCCATTTTTGCTATTTTACTCTCTCGACTGCGATTTGCTCTGAGATGCTTCAGAGAATTTTTTTTTTAATCTGATAATATAATTTGAATATTAACATCTAAAACTGGAAATTCATTTGAAAATAGGCAGAGCCCCCAAATAACCCCCCCCCCCACCCCTAATATCCCCAATTTCATAAAAAATACAGTTTTAAAGAATGCTTTAAATCTTGGTTCTGACGTGATACATGAAAAAAAAAAATCCCGGACCCCTCGATACAGGGCCCCAATTACAGGGTCCTTAGCGCCAATTTATGCAATTTCAAAGCAAAGGTACAGCTGGCTCTGACTTCGCACATGAGAACTATTGGCATGTTGTCGCACATGAGAACTATTGGCATGAGTTGTAGTCCGGAGATATGGCTCACGGCTATCCTCAGTCCTTTTTCTCCCTCGCGGGAATGATGTGGCTTCCTGCCTCCCCCCCTCTCTCTCTCTGCTCTTTCGGCGCATGACGTCATTCCAGGTTTTGTCGATGGTTGCATGGGTTGTATTGTTGATGCTGCCCTCTGTTGATATTTCCAAAGAGGGCATCAATAAGAAAAAAAAAAAGAAAACAAAACAAAAAGCTGCATTTATGTTCCCAACAGGGTTAGAAATAAGCAGTCGTTACTCGTATTTTGCACCCAGAAATTTAAGTTTGACGACCATCTGGTCATCATTTTTTTACGCCTAACTTTTAAATAAAATTCTTAGCAAAGTATACTGATCAGTGGCAATCGGTATAACATACTTGACACATTCGAAATTTTATGAAAGGTTTATCACCATCACCCTTCAAACCATATTACCTATTCAGAATTACATGGAATAAGTCATTATTATCAGAAATCTCATTTATATAATTTATCTGATTTTGAGACCCCAGGCTAGTGCCTCGCTTACCCATGTGATAGTCAGGCTCTGTTTTTGCTATAATGAAATGTTAGATTTTTTTAAATCTCTTTTTTTTCCCTGGGTTTCTTCTGTTTGCTTGTTTCCTTTTTTTTTCCCCCTTTAAGGCTAGAACTCAGTGCCTTTTTAGCTTGGCAATGGCGCATGCCACATGACCTTGCACGTATGGATGGCACAGAGAGCCTGCATAGAGTGCAGAATTTTATAAACAGTATTTTACAGCTCACACTATTTTTTTTAAATATTGCAGTAATTCTATCATCCCAGTTGCAGAATTTTCTGTAACAGTCTGCAACGCAGATTTAAAGATACAAAAATAGTCTGCAAAGCAATCTTGGTTGAAAAACAAAAACACATATAAAAGATTAAGAAATATTTTTATCAAATAATTGTTATTTATGGAAAATGTGTAGTTATTTTAAATGTTCATACAAAAGTTAGCATAATCGCTTGCAATGAACGAAAATATGATTATTCATAAAAAGGATGGAGAAAGATTGCATAGTAAATCACTAGATGCAGTCGTTGATATCGCGCTTTAACAAGAAATATTTCATTCATCAAAAATACATAGTAATTTTAATTGTTGATATAAAATCAAATACAATGGCATACAACAAATGAAAATACGATTATTCACAAAAAGGGATGGGGAAAAGTTGCACATGAAATCACTGACGCAATCAGCGACATTGATGCAGTTAAAATGAGTAAATTCAACGCACAACTTGCACAACATCACCGCGGAATAATAGACAGCGGAGCGGGCGACATGAACTCTGAAATAGTCTGCGGACCTGCTCAAGAATCTGCGACGGGCATCGCCGCGTCGCACGGTTTCTGTGACCGGGTCTATCATTATTATTTCATTTGCAGTATTTTCCAGCATTTAACATTCTACTTATTTACTTTCCTACTTTCACATGTATATATTTAGTAAACAAACTTTAATTAGTATTCGTACTTGGCTATGATTTGATATTTGAATGACTACACTACATAATTTCAAAATTATGCCTATGTAGATCATTTTGGCAACTAAGATAAAATAGTTAAAACTTTTTATTTGGGAATACCTTATTCCCCCGTACACGATATATATTTCGGTTACACACATAACCATCTTCAGTCGTTTCTGGAGCTCTCACTAATGGCGGCTTCTTTTTATATCTTCGTCGTACTTCTTCTTGAAAGTTCGATGCATGACGTCGTCCCATGATTGGTCGATTGTATGAAGCGTATCGTTGATGCTGCCCTCTGTCGTCAATATTTCTAAGCTCTCACGAATGTAGGCATATATACTATTTTTAAAGTTGGCTATTTTTTTAATATTTTTAAAATCAACGTTGATGCTGCCCTCTGTGAAGGCCCCACCTACACTCTTGAAAAATATATGAAAGATATTCTACAAGAAATTATACCCCCATCTAACAGCACTCTAACTTCCACCGACGATTTCATTAAAAACATCCGCGATTATAAACTTGATGAAAACGATATTATGGTAAGTTTCGATGTTGTAAATCTATACCCGTCAATAGATATTAAGGAAATGAACCAAATTATTAACAAACAAATTCAAAGTAGTTTTAAAGATATAGACATAATTAACACCCTAACTAGTGCTATAAATCTAATTTTAAATAACTCATATTTTCAATATAATAATCACTTCTACCAACAAATAAAAGGAGTCCCCATGGGCTCCCCCATATCCGGAATAATTGCCGACTGGAAAATGAGAATCCTTGAAGAACAGATTAAACAGACACACAATAATACCATCAAACTTTGGCTTCGCTATGTCGACGATATCTTCGCTATCCTTACCACCCACAATAATGAAGAAAATAATTTGATCAATCAACTTAATGCCATAGACCCGAACATTAAATTTACCTACGAAAAAGAAATCAATAATAGCCTCAATTACTTAGATGTGAACATAACCAGAAACAATAATCTCATAGAGACCACCATTTTTCGAAAACCTACTTGTAATACTAATATAGTAAATTTTAAATCTAAAACCCCTTTCAACTATAAAATTGCTGCTATTCGTTCCTATATCGACCGCGCTTTCAAAGTGTGTTCTAACGACGACCTCCTTCAAAAAGAAATTGCTTTCATAAAGAAACAATGTCAAGACGCCCACTACCCTCGAGAAATTTTCGACAAAGTTTTCAAAGCTAGGCAACGAAAATTAAATGTTATAGACAACCGTCAAAAAGATAAACCACGTTTTACTACCGCTATCCCCTTTAGCCGAGGGCAAAGGGTGCGCACATCATCTATTTTCCTTGGTCGTGCGTGCGCTGAAACTTCTCGGTTCTCTCCCACCCCCCACACACACATAAAAATCAATTGTTAGTTAATATTTTTTAAATTTGTGTTTTTTAGATTCTTTACCCTAAATTCTTATAACAAATATTCAAATTTTAGCAGTGTATTCAGTTGGAAAACACGTTTGAAAATGCTCACAGCTACTTTGTTTCTTTGGCGCCGTCAAAAACGGCATTTTTGGCACCAAAAATCAAGGTAGGATGTATTTTGAATGTGGGCCAAGTAGCAATTGATAATGTAGAAAATGAATCTGTTTGTAGCATTTGTGCTGTTAATTAATAAGTATCATATTTTTATTTTCTCAATGTAACTTTTTTTTAGTTAGTTTTTAAGGGCAATAACGCAATAACTTCAGGGTGTTTAGTGTAGGTGATACAAAATATCATGGTCCCAAGGCGCATCTAGTATAACAAAAGCGCGCAACTACACATGGGGTGCCATTGGCACCTCACTTTAATATCTTAAATTTCTAACCCTGGTTCCCAACAGATATTTTTAATGGTGCAACTATCAAAAAACTTCTGTAATGCATGCCCAACATTTTATAATCTAGAGTTTTGTATAAAAAAGATAAAAAACATTAAACAATACCAGAATACACAGGATAAAACATCCACCAGAGAGCACTACTCGGAACATATGTACACAAGGAGGCATAGTAGCCCCTATAGAACCCTTTCAGGCCATCCTTTTGGTATATCTTCTTTGTTATTGCCATGGCCAGTCCAGTTCTGGTGGCATTTGGGTTGATGTTGAGGGGGTTCATTATGGAAGAGTTCACCACACTCTTGTCCTTCAGCTGTCCCAGGATCATCATGTGCTGGGAAATGACGTCGAAGGGTGTAATGATTGTCTGTCCTACGAGGGATCCGCACCCGCCTCCAATGAGTCCCTTAATCTTGCCATCCGTAATGCCAGCATAGATGCCCATCATGTGCCGCACCTTCTCGTATGTGATTATGTAGCCGATGCCTGATGCGATCTGGATGCTGTTGATCCAGAAACCCCTGTATAGGCCACAGACCCCTTCGTACTTGAGTATCTTTACAAAGGCATCCAGGGTGCCTTTGTACAGTGCATTCTGACGCTGTACCTGCAACCGGGTCTTGATGACTGTGAAAGGGTAGAGGAGTCCACGGAGGGCAAAGGAATTCACCATCGACAGAGAGAAGAAGCGTCCCTTGTCCATCATCTCCCACTCGATGGTCAGCATTCTCGGAGGATCCATGGCATCAACAATTTGGCACGACATAATAGTGGGGGCAGTGGTCAAGAGTACGGAGGCTCGTCCATAATTGCAGGTCTACGAGAGGAAAGCTCATAGCCTCCTCCTCATCAGTATCTTTTCGAGGAGTGGCTGAACAAATGCCATTTTCTGAAAGAAAAACATGAGAAATGACATAGGAAGAGGTAAACTCATTCATCTAAATTAAATAGTTCAAATTGGATGCAAGAGTATTTTCCACTGGTCATAAACCTCTTTCCAAAAGCAGAATTATAAATGTCAATCTTCAAAACAATTAAAAATACAGACTTAATTTTTTTATGGCTGATTGGAACAACTTCTGCACCTGAAAAAAAAATGGTTCCACAGACAAGGATTCAGGGTTCTGATTTTAACTGATCAAAACTGATTTTGATCAGGACACTAGATAAAAGTGGTTTTAAACCACCCAAAAGTAGTAAAAAATGTTCAAAACTTAAAATGGCTTGAAATGGTCTTAATTTTAATAATTAACTTTTTTTTGCAATTAAAAATAACTTAATACGTAATAAAAGCAACTGTACAGTTAAAAATAATAATAAACTGACAAGTTCGAGGCACATCAGTAAAAAATTTGTTTATACAGTGTGTCCTGAAAGTTCCCATATTCTACCTTTAAAAAAACCACATGGACAATGAGTTTTTTAATGTTAAATTTTCTCGTCTGTTTATTCTTTAGTTTAACGATTTTTTCTTTTTGTGTTCACATTGTGCAAGAATAAAGTTCTAGATTATTTTGTTCTTTACTGTGAAATGAGTTTATCATGCATTCAGAAATTGAAGCTCATTTCAAATGTAAATTGAATGAAAGATTGGCAAAATATATATCCAAATGATGCAGTATCTTCTTACAGTGAACTTATCCAGCAACTTATTGCATTGCTAGAAGTGAATAAACATGATCCTTGTTTCCAGATGGTGCAACATGCCACAAGTCATGAAAACATGGATGTGTTTAATGATTTATTTGGTGATTGACTCATCTCAATCAACTTTTGGCTACCTTGATCCCCCTCATCTGAGCATCCTGCAGTTTTCTGTGAGCATATTTAAAGAACTAAGTTGAAACAGGTAATCCTCAAACAACAAATGATCTGAAAATTGCCACTGACATAAAGGACACAAAGAAGTATCTCCCAGCATGTTAAAATACATTTCTATTAACATGCGCAAACATGTTCAGCTTTGCCTCCTAGAAAGGGGTGGACATATTGGACATTTAAGTTCAGTATTTTTCCCACGTGATGTTGAAATTGCTTTTTACTATTAACATAAAAATCATCGTTTTGAGCTTTGTTGTTTTGTGAATAATAAATGCATGCCATGAGTACAGAAACTTTTATGACACTCTGTAAAACTATACAAATGTTAGAACTTCAAAATGGACCCTGCAATTGTAAAAATATAACCAGTTGCAATTAAAAGCATAAAACAGGAGTTGCAATTAAAACATATGTGTTAAGAGTAGTAATAAAGAAGATTATTCACTAATATTTGTTGAATTCACATTGCATCAAAAGAACTGTTCGGACAGCTCTTCATTAGCAGAAAGATTATTTACAAGTTTGGAATAATCCAAAATAAATTGTGCAATCTTCTAAAGTTAGAGACAACCCCAAAACTTGTTACTTGTAATTGGTTATTAAATTCAATACAACTTACATTAAAAAAACCTGCGTAAAAAAATAATTAAAATATTTGTGTTGAATCATAGTGTCATGTCACTTAACTTTTTTTATTTTATTTTTTATTTTTTGGTATTTGCTGATGTTATGTTATTTATATTATGTATAACATTTTTAGCAAATGCTAACTTGTTTAATAAGGTTTGTAATGATTTTGCACAACCCAAAAAACCCTGAGTGGGTTTTTTGAAAAGCCTCTGGGTCATTCCACACCAAATCATTCAGGGGTTTCCACCCCACCTCTTCAGATTAGGATGAAATTTTGTACATGGTATCTATATATATTAAAATGCTAAAGCAACTCGAGGCAAATTCTTGGAAGACACTTTTGATGCAGTTTGACACCATGCGAATTAGGGTGGATCGAAAAAAAAAAAAAAAATTCGAAATCTTTATCTCCCGAGATCTTAAAAGTTGTATATTGATATGAATAAGACGCATGCAAAATTTGAAAGGTCTGCGACAACGTCTTGGGGTTGCGCATCGAGCCTGAAATTTAGAAATTTTTGAAAAATGACTTTTTTTTTAAATCGACCAAAAAAAATCTTTTCCGAATTATTAGGCTACCGAGGTTCTAGGAGTTGTATATTGTTATGAAAAACACGTATGCAAAATCTGGAGGGGCTACGACAATTTCTAGGGATTGCACATCGAGCTTGAAATCTATAAATATCTGAAAATTTTGTGTTTTTTTTTAAAAATTATCTAGAAGGCAAACTTTATGTATTAAAAATAATTTGGTCCTTTTATATGTTAAAAATGTTGAGAGAAGCTCAGTAAATCACAAAAAATGGCTTTATGAATAGTTTGATACAATGCACACGTTATGCGGTCATTTCGTTTGGGCGCAGTATGCAAGTTGTGCTCTAGATAACTAACGCCGGTTTGCCTGCCAAGTGATGGCGATGCACATGCGTTCGGTTAAACCAGGCACAAGATATTTTGTTGAAACAGGCATTTAGTTTAACATTTCATATAGATGGTGCTTTCAGTTTACTCTCAAAAAAGCTGAAAGGTGGTTGCCTTGCACTGCTACGATTCTGAATAGAGTGAAACTGTCTGCAACAGGACGTGGAACAATATTTGGTGTTCTTAGAAGACCTGGGAATATCGAAAGAATTACCTTGTACAAAGTTACCAACCTGAGAAGACATACTCGTACTTCTATATTACTGTTTTGTTCTTAAGAAGAAAAATTTCTGAATAAATGGCAGGATCCACCGAAAGGAGAAGTAACATTAGTTGTAGCGATCAAAATACAGGAAATTCGGATCAAGGCCAGTATCCAGTATTCCTGTGTCAATCCAAGGAATTCGATAGATAGTTAGACAAGGTCATGAGCAAGTTCAGCAGCTAAATAAATCGTACGTTAGAGACGTAGATAAGGAATTGTTTAGGAAGAAAGTGGGAAAAACTGTCCGTTACCGAGCTAGTGAATATCGCACTTGCAAATGTACTGACTTTTCCAGGAGCAGGTGTGGCGCAGAGCCTCACATACCTCACACAGAACGGGAATCATTAGCGGACCAGAGGGGAGCTAGTTGTGTGACAATCGATGGAATTGTATAGAAGAGAAGTTAGGCCTGAAGAGAAGTTAGCTCCATAATACCAGAAAACATGACAGAATCAGAAAACAGAAACTGAAAATTGACGAATTTCCAGTTTTTCAGTTTCTGTCAAGCAGAATCAAGGGCAGAAAACGGAGTTGAAAATGTTGAACTTTTCTGTTTCTGCCCACGTTTTCTGCCATGTGCCAGCCAATAAGAATTTGCCTAGATCCAGAGCTGTCATCCAAAAACAAGATGGCATCACATTTCGATTGCTGAAGTACTTGTATCTCAGAGATAATTCTTATTGTGTTATAAATTTGTATTCAATAAAAAAGATAAATGAGAAAAAAGGATATTTTCTTAAAACTAACGTTTTTGTATTTAAAACAGTACTTACTCTTCATCTACAGTTCGGGGATCTTCATTCAATTTTAATGCGGTCAAAATTCCATATTTTTCTCTTACTAGGAAATGTTTTAAACTCATAAACTATGTTTACGTCTTTTAATTTCATGTGTTCTAATCAAAGTCGTCCTATTCATAAAGTGAATGCTTATTTTAGAGAGAAATTATTCGGTATTCATGTATTTTTTCGCACTATTTCAATCATCAAATGTACCTAGCAATAAACGATTTAAAATGAAAACGACAGATGACGCCTGCATCGTAGTATATGCTAGAGTGGAGTCAAGGTAACTATCCGACAGAAATTCTTTTCTGCGAGAAAATTCCGCTTTCCGGTAATATGGAGTCCAGGCCTTAAGGAGAACGAGAGAAAAGTTGAAAGGTTGGAAAGAGAAATTCAGAGATTGGTGGAGGAAAAGGTGAAAGTTCCAATATCCAGTTTCCAATTTTAGTCATTGATTTGAAAGTGAAAATAACGAAACCGAAGTACAAAAGATTGAAGAAAACACTGAATGCCTATCTACTGCCTCTTTGGGAGATGCGTTCACAAATGACTAAGTTAAAAATCTCAGTGCTTTCACAAGTCTGCAACACAAAGTTATTACGGACTAGGCAGCAGCAACTCTCGTATCAACTTTATTTCACAATCTAGAAAGCGGAAGGAATGCAGATGGAGAGAAACCTTCTCAACTGATTCTTGACCTATATAAAGTTAGAGGAAGGCTGAGATGACTCACAGTGAAAGAAAAGGAAGAAGGCTTAAAAATTTTCTTGGGATTGTGTTTTGATAGGAAGAACAAAAACCAGATACATAGAAAAATTTGTTTACGGCAAATTACAACACTTGCTTTGTGACAAACCAAGTGTTTGTCACAAAGAACATATCTCTCTGATAATGGAACCTAGCTCAACATACTTTGGCCATATGTCATGATCTGATTTTAAGAAATTCACTGGAAATTTGGAAGAGTTCCATGAAATCCATTGATCTTGGGACCCTCAGATGATGATTTCGTACGATCTAAATTATTACACTTGACAAAATATGCCACAGTTTGATTTGAAGTTGGGCTTTACATTATTCATTAAAACACATGCTCCAAAAATTGGATACTTGGGCTGTACGGGCAGGATTCGGATCGCAAGCAAATCAACAAGGTGGGTCCTGAGTAATGTAGTTGCGATTGTGGTACTAGAGAAGAGCTGCGAACGCTACTGGCTATTTTTCAACAGGACTAATTCATTAAAAATATAATTTTTGCTTTCTACACATTTTTGTCAAACACAAATTTTTCCGATATTTATAGATTTCAAGCTCGGTGTGCAATTCCTAGAAATTGTTGCAGCCGCTTCAGATTTTGCATACTTCTTATTCATAACAATATACAACTTCTAAAACCTTGGGAGCCTAACAATTCGGAAAAGAATTTTTTTGGTCGATTTTTTGAAAAAGTCATATTTTTCAAACATTTCTAAATTTCAAGCTTGATGCGCAACCCAAGGCATTGTCGTAGAACATTCAAATTTTACACATGTCTTATATCAATTTACAACTTTTAAGACCTCAGGAGCAGGGTGAGAAATTAAGATAGTAATAAATAGTAAGTAAATATAAAATCAATTTTTATAGCTTTCCACCTATGAATCCAGAATAAAGTATTATGATGCATTTTACAAGAACGTGGTCTTTAGTTTTAGTTTAGAAGTATTTTATAAACTGTTGCTATATAACTACAATGCCTATGGTAGATAAACTTATGCAGTATACGTGTACTAGCTTCAAAATGTCACCTGATCAACCACCACTGTAAGCAAATAGGTAGTACAGGTTAAAATTGTGGAAATATGTATTTGTATTCTCAGTGGGTTGAACTGAAGTTGGGAGAAGGTCTATGAAAGCTTTTAATGTCACCAAGAAGGATTTATTAATTTACATAGCTCTTTTATCTTACTAAAAATTATTTTTAATTAAATTACTTAAAACATATTTTAATACAAACTGAACTTTTTATTTAAATATAAAAATTTCAATACTTAAGATAGTTTTTTTTTTATATTTTCAAATAACTAATCCAATTCAAGTTTTTTTTTTATTTACATTATCTCATAAAGGAGTTTTATTTTAAAAAGATAAATTTTATTAAGTTTAAATCATCAAATAACATTTTTAATTCAAATAATATTTTTATTTGAGTTATCGTAATTTAGGCCGGAAGTCCGAAATTTAGATTTTCCCCAAATCCAGACGTTTTGCTAATGTCATCCCCCCCCCCCCCACACACACACACATACAAATAAATAAATAAATAAATCTTTTTTCGTTTTTTCACGAAATTGCATTAATTATTTGCAGTCAATCCATGTATTGTTTTCAGTCACGAACTGCTGCACTTAACCAGCAATTATTGCGGCGCTGCAAATAAAACCAAGATGGCGTTCAGGCCGTAAATCTGTACTCTCCCGCGGTAAATAATTATATTTGATTAATGAATATTAACTAATCCAAATAACTTTTACGCTGCCTTATTTAAAAGGATCTCGCGCGTTCATCAATATTGATATCAAGTATTATCGTCGCATTTTCCCACACCGCCGTGCCATACGAGCCGAGCTACTGCTAAAATACATTTGCAGAAAGAATCCAATATGGCGAACTTGAACTCGTAGTTTCTTCCGATCAACTTCATTAATATACATGAAGTAAAAAAATTATGGCTAAATTTCTTTAAGTTCCTCTATTTGTTTACATTTTAAAAAGTGCGATTTAAATGATTACACATCCACGGAAGACAAGAAAGTGGTCTTCCGCGCGTTTTTCAACCATAGAAGACTGTCTGCTGGGGATCGTTCTCTTTCTGCCACGGAGCGATGCTTATGAAAGCAAAAGTTTTTGTTGTTTTTTTTCACGGAAATTTACATTTACATTTTTTCAGCACATTTTGAAAAATAGTTGTCTAGACAGTAAAAAAAGTCCCCAGAATTCGCAAAATATTCATTTTTTGCGGTATTTTTGTTTAAAAAGTCGCCGGAGTCGTCCGATGCCAAAATAGTCGCATTTTAGTCGCCTGTCTCGGGCAAAATGTTAGGCGTCAAAAATGACGACTGGTTCTTTAATCTCGGTCGTCAAAACAAAAATTACAGTTGCAAAATACGACTAACGACTGCTAATTTCGCGCCCTGCTCAGGAGATAAAGATTTTGAAAAAAAAATTTTTTTTTGATTCACCCTACTGTACATACACAAACCTGAAGAGCAATACTAGAATTAATGATATCTCTAGTGAAGAAAGAGAAAGTCTTATTTGCAGGATAGAAGGACAAACTTTTCCAGGTTCAAGTATTTGTTCTCACCACTATCATTCACTTATTAAATACTATCAAACTTAGATTTTAGAAAAAAAAAATCTGAAAAGATGGAAAATACTAAAATATACATGTCTGTAGAAAATGTTGCCAAATGATCCAAGATAGAACCACTGGAGGCCTGTTACCATGAGGTTAAGACTGATATCACTTCAAATGGCCAGAGATGCAAAAAATTAAACTGACATTTTATTTGTTCCATGACAAAAACTATGCACCAATCGTATTAAACACACACATTGTAAAAATTGTGAAGATCCTAAAGAATCTAAGGATACGTTTGATGATGAATATAAATTACTAGATAATAATTCAACAAAACAGGAAGATCAAGCTTGTAGCACATGTATTGAGAAAGAAGATCTAAATTTAAGCACATGAAGTCCCTCCATGTACCACCTTTAAAGTTGAAATCTTTCATAAGCACTCAAAATTAAGATATGGTAAAAGGAAGATAGATGAAGTGAAAAGTAAAGTCAAGTAGTTAAAGTTTTAGAGCTTCCAGAAGAGACACTATTATCTGATGAAAATAATGACATAGCTGAGGACATAGATGTTTAAAAAAGTAATTACAGTATGGAATCTCTTATCCGGAAACCAGTTATCCAGAATCATTTTTCAATCAATCAAATTCTTATTTTTTCCAAAAGAAAAGCAAAAAATGAGTTTTTACTTTTTTGAGTACTACAGCTAGAATTTATAAAGTAAGCAATCTGGTAAGGTATCTTATTTATTCTTTTAGTGTGTGACTAGGTTTTGAAGAAGTTATCATACATTTACTACTTCCTCTCTAAATATGATTATTATTTATCTTGATCATATTAAGAGTTTTTTATATTATTTTTCTAGTAAATTAACAATTAATGTTTAATTCTAATCAAAAGTAGAGAGCAACACATATGCTACCAATCAAATCAGTAGGTGTCATGTTAACCCCCAACCAGTTATCCAGAATTCATCTGGTCCCAACCATTCCAGATAACAGGTTCCATACTGTAATATTAACATTTCTGAATTAAGTAAATCAGAAGGGAAAAAAATAGATACAGTAAAAAAGAAAGAAAGAACAGTTCAGTTGTCAAATAGTTGGCTAAAAATCATAATTTTTGAAAGCATATTTTCAAACTAAGATGTATTTCTATTAATTGTATTTTAAATCAATATGGTATCCTGAAAAGGTATGATGAATTCCAGCAACTAAACTTGATAGTTATTAAAGCAATAACAAATTGCACTTTAATCTGCCATTCTGTTTTGAAACTCTTTTAGTATAATCCACCAAATGAGGCAATAATTCAAATAACTATAAAAAGAAATGTAGTATAAATAGCTCCAAGTGGGATTAATTCCATAAGTGTGTGTGTGGGGGGGGGGGGGGGGTGCAGGGTTTTGGACCCGCCCACAAACCCAATAAAACCCACACAGAAATGGGTATTTTTGGGTTTTATTAAAAATTATCAAAATTTTTCCTTTCTTTCATTTAAATCATTTGTTATTTGACATTAAATACATATAATATTACCTACATAACTTAGTGCATTATATTAGATAAACATATATATATGCCAATTTAATTTTATTATAATTATTTTTCCAATTTCAACATAAAAAATAATAACCTTTTTCAAAATAGTAATACCTTGAGCTATTTCCAGAGGTCATTTTAAGTAGGAAAAAGGGCAGGGTGCAAAGGTTTTAAAAAAGGGCATCGTTATTTTAAAAGGGCATTGTGTTTCTTAAAAAGGGCAGTACATATCCTGATTAAAAGCACTTTGCAAAAAAACCTACAAAATTGAGTAAAACAATGCTTTATTGATTAATAAAATAATCAGGCATGAAAGCACGAAACAGATAAAAAGACTGAACTTTGCAGCGGATTGTATAGAACAAATAAATTATTATGCATTTAACACATTACTTGTTATTCTTTTATATGTATTCATTATTAAATTAACTCATTATATCACTGTATTCAGTATAACTAAATTCATTAAACTAATTTAAATACTAAATCTCAAATGCATGAGTGATGTTGAAAAAGACAATCAGTCAAAAGACTGAAAACTTTCATGTTTGTAATAATTAATTAGTAATCTTTATTAATAAATTAATTACTATATTAAAAATTAGATAAAATTAATTAAGTTGATAAAGCTATGTAAAATTAATTACTTCTTAGTAACTTTGTTAATTAACTTATTAAGATAAATTATAAATAGTTAAGTTAATAAGAATATTTCTTTAAAAGATTTTAAAGTTTTTTTTTTCTTTTTATAACAAAAATAATCACCCAAACATACCTAACAGACAAGAAAATGCTTAAGTAAGTAAACATTTTGCAAAAGAAGCACATTTTAATAAACTATTTATTTGATCACCTTGTTAAGAATCATCAATAAAAGTTTCACTAAATTAAGAAACACTTAACTTTATTAAGTTGTTCTAAACCTAAATTTTCATTTTATTAATTTTTTTCAGTTTTCAAGTTATTACACCTATAAAAACAATTCATTCAATTTTTCATCATTCACTTGTCTTTGTAAGAATTAATCCAATAGTATAAACAATTAAAATATAGTTAATGCACGAAATTATTAATAACACTGCTGTTCAAAATAACTATATAATGGTATAAATATCTATTCCAGTTATTCAATATATATTCCACTACAAATTACAGTTATTCATTAAAATTTTTGAAAATGGACAACAATAACTAAAAATTTTTTCAGGATTATCTGCAGCCATTATAAGTATTCTTCTGTTGATTTTAACAATCAGCTGGTCACCTATATAAGTGGCAATATTGAAACGAGATAAGACCTCAACCCCATCTTTCTCCCTCTTTCCCTCCCCATCTAGCTCAGAAAGAAAACCACAAAGAAAGATAGAAAAGAAATATGTTCCGACAACAAATTTCTAACTTTTGTTCAAATTAAGATGTCTTAATTTGAAAAAAATAAAGATTAAATATTGGACTCTGATATCAATTTTTGCATTTAATGGTGATCCCCAAAATTTTTAAAAAAAACGGTCCATTAATAAAAAAATTATAGATGAATGAAATTTTACACAATAGGCCTAGAATGAGCTCTGCTAATTCTGTCTGCAATATATTTTTTTTTTAAATGAACAGGTGTAGAATGCAGGCAGGGATGACTCAAGAGCTGGGAAGTAGTGCGCTACAAGTAGCGAAACTACAGCAGTCGCTACTTTTTTTAATAGTTTGTAGTGTAGCACACTACTTTTTTAAAAAAGTAGTGTAGTATGTAGTGCGCTACAAAAAATCAGTAGTGTGTAGCACGTTTTGGAAACTACTTTTTCCACGACATCACTTCCGGCAATTGATCACGTGGTGAATTGCTCTTTCTTCTGACTCCAAGCACAGAACTGGACTTTGTGCTTGAAGGAATACCCAGTCCCTCCCCACCACCTGCACACAAGTAAGGGTAAATGACAAGAGAAGGGGGGAAGGGGGTTGCTTTGCCTGAAGCCTGACCTTGTACATACTTTTTATCATTCTCAGTATTATTTGTAGAATTACCACTCTGCCAGAAAGACGACAGAAAAAGAAGAGGTCCAGAGCTGATCATATTTAGATGGGGCCCCAGGGCACTGGGTTACTTTGGGGACCCCTTTACTATACCATACCAAGCATTTTAACATATTTTCAGAGTCTGATTATCACACGGGTGCACGGGCAATAGCCCAGGGCCCCTTGAAAAATAAGGGCCTCCCAAATCTCTTGATTTATTGTATTAAATTTATATATGCTGCAATAATTTTTGTTAAGCTAAATTTCCTTTATAATATCTATATCATAATTGTGCAAAAATAAAAAGGCTTCGAGACTTATTTTCCGTTCTTCTAACTCAATGACTACTAGAGGCATGACAGTTTTCCATGAATATGTTGAAATCTGCTTTCTTTCATCAAAATTTTAGTGTCTATATTATTTAAATTATTATGTTTGTGTAATAATTTTCAGAATTTAAAATGAAAATCTGATTCAGATTCAGCACTAGTTCTTTAATTTCTGTTAATAATAATATTTTTAATAAAATTGCTAATAATCAAATTATCTAAAAGTAAACCATGATTTTGATTGATTTACATATTCTTTAATCTACAATTGATTAGTTGCTCTAAGTTGCATTTAGAAAAAAGCAACTTTTTTTTCAAACATTCAAACTTTTTTTTTGTTGTTGTTGTTGTTTTTTTAGGGGGGGTTGGTTAGGGTGACCTGCTCCCGCAGTTATAAGACTTAGTTAATAAGAAATGTTCATAAGGTAAGTTAACCAATGCTTCAAGAGGTATGATTACAATCAGTGTATTAAAACAACATTTTTGATCCACATTGCTATGCTATTTTGATTTACTTGTGTGTCCTACCTCCCCTAAAAGTTTGTTATTTTTTACAGGCACACTGTTTATCTCTCATAGCTATATTCCAGCTTTTTATTAATTAACACTACTTCCGTTGTCTGAATTTGTAATGAATTCTACAAATTTGGGAGATGGATAAACACAATTACCTCTGACTAACTAAATTTTAACCACCATACAAAAATACTTTTAAATTAATATTTTAGCACTATATTTAAAAAGGGTTTATGTAATCTAGTTAAAATTCTACAAATTTGGGTAAAGTTGTATACGCAGATTGCTAAACAGATATCTAAAACTTAAAAACCAAACACAAATTTATGACTCAGAATTAAATGGAAAAACATAAAGAACAAAGAACTTGGAAAAACTGGGATAGCTTGGGGGGCAAACACAGGAATCAGCAAACCTAAATTAAAGTTTGCTTAAAGTGTCCTCTGACCAAGGCACCCCCCCCCCCCCCCCGCGTAGGCCGATGCCCTTGTTTAGTCTTTCCATAATACACACAAAAAAATTATTATTACGTTTACTGTTATACATATAACAAACACGCACACACAAACGGAAAAAAACAATAATACATCAGTTTTTCATAAAAAACCGTTGATTTCATGCCTGCAATAGTCATTTGTACAAAACAAAATAATAAATATTTCAGTTTCACATTAAATAATTAAAAGTACAATAAATCGGAAAGGGGAATATATATACTTTTATGTGTATATGATTTCAATATTATCATCATATTATTGTTAAAAATCATATATGCATAAAAATAACATTTGATAGCACAAGGGTATTCATTGAAAATAAAAGCAATTTTTGAGTCAGGAAAACCCCTATGATCAATGAATTATAAAAGGGTAACAGTCCGACAAATAGACTGTGTAATAATTCAGTTAAATAAGGACGAAACAATAAGCATTGTTATTACCTTATAAATGTATTAGACATTAGTTTATAAACTAATATTTTAGAAAAGTATTCAGCATTACATTCGTTGATTTTTAAACGGCATACATCAAAACAACAAGCAACTGATCACACAAATAATTGACCCTGAATGAGATCGTAAATGCTGGGCAAAACATAAATGATATTTTGCCGATAAATCTTTTTATCCTAGATTAATAATTCTCTCATTGAAAAGGACGAACTCCGAAGCATACTGAAACATTGCGTCACTGCAATTGCAATTGCACTTTGCCAGATCATGAAGGTAATCATATCGTACGATCATGCGTACGATTTTGAGATGAGATGTTATTATGGTGAGTACCAATTCATTCCGGCAGAAAGATGCAACTCCGTAGAAGGAGGCGAATTTCCTTTGGTGAAGACATAGGCGTAATCTGGAGAGGAGGAGGGGGGGCAATGAGGTTTATCCGTGTGACGTCATTTTTCCACCAACACGTGACCTTTCGGCTGTGTTGATGAGTAGTCCTGTAATCTGATTGGCTGAAGTGTATATTTTCCATCGACACATGGCTGAAATAGCCTCGTCTCAGTATAAGTTTTAATATGTTAGCACTTTTTAATGGGAATCTTTAGAGAGATATCTTTTTGCAGTCATGTACAGGTTCCAGAGAGTTATTGAAACATTCGTAGGCAGCACAATACAGAGGCATAATTATTACTTTTTTGATTTTGCGCTTATTACCAGGAGTCCAGCACATAAGCCTATGGAGAAATGGTTGTTTGTTTTCCACCGTCACGTGACTTTTATAGCCTCGAACCCAAGGAGGCGATATCCTCCATTGCCCCTGCAATTGTAAAAATTGCCGCCCTAGTCTAAAAAGTCAGGGTGCAAAGTTATGATTTTGAACACACATCATGCATTTATAACCCAAATATACTATCAGATTCAAAAAAAAAAAAAAAAAAAATCCCTGCAAAAATCAACAAAAGAATAGACTCACAGAAGCTTTAGAACCCAACAGGGACGATAGCAGATTCTACCAAATGGCCAATCTAGATAATTTCTCAGGAACGCAAAAACCAAGGGGCAGCGATTTTAAACTTGTCTGAGATCAATTGTTCGGCGTTAGAAGAAAAGACCTGTTGCTGTAAATAGTGGGCAAAAAGAGGTCATTTTCACAGGCAATGCCGCAATTAGAGTTTATGTCACCCGGGGCAAACCATAATTAGTGTCGTGTGCCCTCTCGCATGGAGCCGGGCCCATCCCAAGAAACTATAACTGATTTTGGCATTCCTTTTAGAATGTCTCCCGGTGCTTGCCCATGCTTACCCCTCTTTAGTTGCCGCCTTGTCACAAGTTGGGACCAGTTTCTCATTTATATTTTAGTGAACCTAATTATGGTGTTTGAAGGTCAGTAGCAGAGAGACAATACACTTTTATGATCGTGCCCAACTTACTTTACTTGACAGACGACTAATTGCGAATTCAAATGCGACGCAGTTTAAGAGAACAAAAAACGGTCTGCGATTTTATGATTTATATCTGCTGCCAGGGGCAACTAGGGACACGTGCCCCAGACTTGGTAGGGAGCTCCAAAATAAGTTATGGTTCCATGGGAGGGGGCCGTTTTAGTTGGTTCGTCGTGAGAGACGTAAACTCTAGTTCAGTACTAAGTCAGTATTTCGATACCTTTAGCCCTTTTAGATTTTTATGCATTAGAAAAATATAGCAACAAATCACCTCATTACTTCCTCCTACTAACAGCGTTGCTCCCGAGCAATACGGAGAAGCAGGGACCGATCTACACTCTTGGGGGCCCAGGGCACAGATACTTTTGGGGGGCCCTGCACAAAAATTTTCCGCAGAATATTACTTAATTAAATTAAGTTAAAACCAATTATTATGCCTAAGTTAACCATACGTAAACATTTACAAATCAGTAAAATGTCACAACAGATACCACTTATATGAATTTTTCGATTTTGAAATGTTTTTATGGGTACTTACAGCCGTCACACACCTTTGAAAATATAAAAGGAGGAGCATGCTGAGGTGTCCGAACGAATTTGCGAATATCGAATTTATCGAATGTCTAATCGAATGCATAATTTTTAGCGTTACAAGTAAAATTAAATAAAAAATTTTGAATATTTGTAATGAAATGAAGTAATCAGAATTTTTTTCTCTTGAGAGATAATTTTCGTAGCTATTATGATTACATAAAAGGAAGTTTTGGGGGCCCCTAAAAATCGGGGGCCCAGGGCACGTGCCCCGAATGCCCCACCGTAAATCAGTCCCTGCGGAGAAGCATCGTTCGAAACAGAAGGGGAACCTTCACAGCTATTGTTTATAACAATCTGCTCATGTTCATATAATTCTATTTTCTAGCATTTCAAAAAATTCGCTTAAAAGTCTAGCTAAGATAATATCTCAGATAATTAGTTTTCTTTAGTACATAGTATATGTACATTCACCCAGGGCCGTGCAGTAGATTTTCTCAGTATGATGCAATGATGCAAGTCTTCAAAATGCCGCCTCTTCAGTATAAAGAGGGGTAAGTGGTTCAACTCCCCCCTCCGAGAAAAAAATTAACATTGAATCCATTAATTTTTCATTTTTAACGAAAGGAATACATTTAATCTCATCCCCAGTTACAGGAAATCTGTGTACGCCACAGCACCCCTTAAATCTTTCTTCCTTAAAATAAAAATGCTGATTATGATTTAAAAGCAAAACTACACAAAATGTACAAATGCTTTATTTATTTTACTAACATTAACATCAAACTATTACAATTTTACTCTTTTAACTGTAGCAAATTCGTGGATTAGGGATCTGTAGTCTAGAGTAGCAGCCAATGTTGACTCAACAGAAATTATTGAAAGTTTTCTTAATTTTGTTTGGCTTATTGAACTTCTTAGATAATTTTTGATTAATTTTAATTTAGAAAAACTTCTTTCCCCACTTAGCTACTGACACTGGCAGTGTTAGCAAAGTTCTCAGTGTTATGATAGTATTTGGATACAAAGAAATTAAATTATTCTTGCACAAACATTTTAAAACTTCTAAAGGTTTCATTAAACATGACAGCATTCTAGATATATCATGTAATACTTCTTGTAGAGCACTCTCATTAGTGTCAGATTCATTTTTGATCGAAAGTATTGGCTGGAGATTGATACAGTTCTTTTCTAGCTTTTTGCCATCAATATCTCTGAGTTTTAAAATAGCATATAATAACTGAAAATTTTTGTCATGGGTTACCAGAAGCGTGAATCGTTCATTTAGAGAATTATATGCAATGTCCAGAAAATAGTTTAAAAAGTTTACTTTAAATTTATTCTCCTCTGTTAAAGTTTCGTCGACAGCTTTTTCATCAAATTGACGTTTTTTCTCTTCTGGCTCTAACTTCAGTTTTAGTTTTTAATTCTATGCTGATTTCAAGATTTTCTGCAATTTCATTTGCAGCAATTTTCACCTGATCATATACCGTTTTCCTGTAATTTTTTACCTTTTCTACAGTTTCGGATAATACCCTTACACAACCTGATAAATTGACCGCTACAGATTGCAATAGCTTTGAAACTGAAATTATTTCAACTAAAATGTCATGCCAAAGAATTACATCACATATAAACTTGTAATTTTTAATGATTTTTGCTGACCCTATAGCTCTAACTTACGTTTCTGCATCCCTGTTGACATCTTCTATTATTTCAATTAATGCATCATAGATTTCGCAAAGTTGAAATCGTAATGGTTTTAACGCATCAGTTCTGCTTGACCATCTTGTAGCACTCAATATGGCTTTAGAGTTAATTGGGAAACATTGTTTTTAAGCACTTCCCAATGTTTCGTAGAACTAGAGAAAAAAAGGTAAAGTTCTTCTACTACAAAGTTGTTGTTTCTGTAGAAGAAGACGCTGCATCATTCACAAAAAGGTTTAAATAATGGCATGCACAGGGCACATAAAACGCCCTTGGATATTTTTCAGTTATTCTGTTTTGAACACCCTTTCTTACTCCTTTCATATTAGAACCATTGTCGTATCCTTGTCCTCTAAAGCCACTTTAACTCGAAACCTAATTTCTCCAAATGTGTCAGAATAAGCTCTGTCAAACCCTCTCCAGTGGAATCACTAACTTCTAAAAAACCGATGAAAAATTCCTCAATTTCATATTTATTTGTTTGGAGTCAAAGGCAGCGACTCTTATTGTTAATGATCGCTGTTTAATATGGCTTATGTCTGGAGTACAATCGCGGTTATCGAAAAATATTTAGCTATTTTCGTAATTTCGACAACCTTGTTTAAAACTGTAGATCCCATTAAATTTATCAACTCATCTTGAATGTTATTACTTAAATAGGTCACAGACCATTTATTAGATTCGCGTTGAACTCTTCTAATATGTTCTTCCATAACTGGCTGAAACTTGGAAAGCAATTCTACCAACTTTAAGAAGTTTCCGTTATTAGAATGAAACATATGTTAAGTTGTTCCACGAAAAGCTAAGCATTGTGAGGCCAGTAGTCAAATTATTGATACAATTCTTTTTAAAACACCTCTCCAATGTTGAATTTCGAGATCCATAATTCTTTGGTACTCAACGTCGATAGTTTTTTTCTGCTTTAATGTCTAGTTCCTGCCATGCTCTAAATGCATTTCTATGGTTTGCAGACTTTTCGTACATAGTGAGGGCTCGTGTAAGATTTCCCCCAGTCAGAGTAGTCTATTTTAGACCATTCACTACTAGCAGACGAATTATCAAATAATACACAACAAAAGCAAAAAACGGAATAGATTAACCAACTTCTCTCAAAACTTTTAAATAATGCGAGGGACAAAATTTACGCCTTCCTTTGTTAACAGAAAATTCGATTTTTTTAATTTGATGCGCACTCCTTTCAACCACTATTTGACGAGTTTCAGATGACATGCATAAAGCATTCCATAATGGAGTCAGAAGGTATTTCACGTAATATCTTCAGGCTGCCAGTGCTACCGAACTCTTGATTAACTTCTGAAAATGCTATATTTTGATTCTCTTCAACAACTTCTACTATCTCAACCGGTATTGCAATAATTAGTTATGTCTCGTATAACTAATTGTTTCACCCAACATGTGTATGTTATATGATATAGACTAAAGACTAAATAAAAGAATTTGTTCCATAATAAAGCGCTTTACTTCTGCTGTAAATCAGATTTTAGTACATAAGAATGAAGTACAGGAACTTCCTATACAATATTTGCCTTTCTGCAAAAGTTTTAATAATTTCACTAAAATCAATCCCCTCTAATATTTCGCCCTCAGTACTCATAATACTTAAATTATTCAATCTTTCATCGGTCATGTACTCCTTCTGTCGTCTTTTATTAACTTTAACTTTGAGAAACTTCGTTCCCCACTTGTATTAGTCACTATCACAGTAAAAAAAAAAAAAAAAAAAGAAAAAAAAAACGCATGGCGATTTCAACACTGAGAAAAAGAAGAAGTCGTGTACTAGTATGCAAATGATAATAAAGTGAAATGTTGAAAGTTGTCCTCTTCGAATCATTATTACTGGCCTCCTCTTAATCATGAACAATGAACATTATTCCTTTCTGCTCCTTCTGCTGATTTTCGGATAGTTTACATCGATACATTTCTCGCAGAGTTGTTACTTCTTTCATTATGTTATATTTAAGATGCATGCTATCAAATATAAGTTCTTCCTTGTCCTTGTTGATGTCGATTTTATAATAAGAAGCCAAATTTTCGCAATGCTGTGTTATCTCTTCCTCTTCCAAGTCGTGAATCCTCTCGAAAAATCCAAATTTTTCGAAAATTATTTCATAAGCTTGAAGACGTTTTCTTAAGTTAGACGTCAGACAAGATTTTAAGGTTTTCTTTTTTTCAAATAATAATTCTGGGAAGAACTTTTTTCGAGCTGAGGAATCTTTTGGCTTGAGACCCCTGGCGACAGCCGGGTTCGCGTATGCGCTAGATGACATTGAATGTATGTGTTAATTTATTACGCTTAAATGAGTATAAAAAAGGTCACATAAGGCAGACCTGCGGCAGACCTATTTTATGCAGCTCCTTGAGTGGGCGCCCATACCTAAGTCCGAAAATGAGCTCTCCCCCCCAAGCTCTCAGAAAACGTATATACTTCCTCAATTATTTATGTATTGTTGCAACGTGGAAGTGATTTAAAGTGGTTTTCGGGGCAAGACCACCGATTCCCGTCCCCCTTACAAATGACTTGGCAGATCTCTACAAACATTCTTATGGGCGCCCATAGCGTCTTGAATTGCGCCTCCTCTGCTCGGAGCAGATACACTAGTTACCTTTTACAGCTATTTCCAGAGTTAAGTATTTGAAATGCTGCTCGCGAATGTTGTAGCAGAATTATAATATTATAGGAGGGAAAAACTCATTTTAACAATTGCATTAACATACTAGTGTAGGACACACTAGTCGTTGCCCTTAGCTTCTTTGCCCTTAGTCGTTGCCCTAGCTTGTTGAGCTATTTTGAAAAACATAGGACAATAAAACTCGTTAAAATTCTTTTGAACCACCTAGTTTTGCGCCCCTCTCCTGCCTATTTTCCTGGCAGGGGCCAGCCTCGCCAACTCCTTGCTAGGGCCCTGCGCCCCATTTTTTCTAAGTTTAGGCTTTCTGCCGCCTGCGCCTGCTTCCCATCTCAGTCTTTCAGACTGTTGCCTAGTTCTTTCTCAGTTTCCACGTTTTCCCATCCTCTATTTTTCTTTAATTTATCGCCCGGGGTGGACTACATCTTCTTACGTCACTACGTACGAGCATTACTTTTTACGTACTCTACCCACCTTCGTACGTCATTGTCCAGCATGATTTTAAAAAGAAAATTACAAGATTTCTAACAGGAGACTGCAAATAATGTCGCCTGTTAGTGACGGCAGCCAGGTAGCCGCTATGTTACTGGTGAAAGAAAAAGTTAATGTAAGTTATCATAGTCGAGGCAAAGAAAAATAATCCAAAAATGAAAATAACTATTTTAAAGCCATTTGAATTAATGTCTGTCCGATATGCGATATACAACCATATTTTAAAAAAATCCTCTGTCAGTCTTCTTACAATGAATTCAACGATAAGGATTCTGCCGCTCCTACCAAAGAGCGAAGGCAGATAGATCCATGGAGAAGGAACAGAAGAGACGCTCCCCTGAACAAATATTTAGACAAGATAAAATGGTCTTTCTGACAATGATGACATATTTCATGCAATTCTGAATTAGTACTCAAGCTTTGCGCCTCGCAGAAAACAAAAATTATAAATCTGCCCATATCAAAGGTAGGAGATTTTTCTCTGTCCCCCAACTGACAGCAATAAATAATTGTTAATTTTATTAAACAAAGAAGAAGAAAAAAACTTTTTTTTTCAAATTTTACGTGTTATACAAGTAGGCAATGGTTAATCTAGGCCTGCCGCCCCTTTGAAGTGCCGCCTGATGCAGCCGCCTCTCTGCATCATAGCACGGCACGGCCCTGCATTCACCTAATTTATATACCCCCACCCCCTTTTTTTTTCGTGCAAACGTTTTCAACTCAAAAAATCTGGAGTGACTCCACTCGACTTTCCGAACACTTAAGATTAAGATCATTACCAAGCATTTAAATAAATTTTAATTGATGAATAATTCAAACATGTATAGCTCAATCGAATTTACCGTTTAAACGCTAGCGCACTTTCAAGAATTTCTCCCCATAGGCCATAATGTAAAAGAAATCTTTGTCGTAGCCCTGTAGAAAAAATATAAGTTCGATACACATCAAAATCAATACCGGTCTTACGATGGTGGTTTATAACTTATACCCAATTTGGGCTCAATCGAATGTACCATTTAAACGCTAGCGCACTTTCAAGAATTTCCTCCCATAGGCCATAATGTAAAAGACATCTTTATCGTAGCCCTGTAGAAAAACTATAAAAAACTATGCACTATAAACTAAAAAAAACTATGCACATCAAAATCAATACCGGTCTTATAATGGTGGTTTATAACATGCATACTCAATTTGAGCTCAATCGAATTTATCGTTTAAACGCTAGCGCACTTTTAAGAATTTCTCCCCATAGGTCATAATGTAAAAGAAATCTTTGTCGTAGCCCTGTAGAAAAACTATGTCCTATACACACCAAAATCAATACCGGTCTTGCGACGGTGGTTTATAACATATATACCCAATTTGAGCTCAATTGAATGCCCCGTTCAGGAGTTATCGTGTTCACTCACACACACACACACACACACACACACACACACACACACACACACACACACATACTACATACATCTCGTAAAAATAGCATAAATGAATTCAGAAGACCTCAAAACGTGTAAGTACACTAAAATCTCGAATTCGAATTTTTTCATGATTACAATACTTTCCTTACATGGTACATGTTCGGAAAGTAAAAATTACATAATTTATCAGGGTAGAGGTGGGGAAAACTCACCTCTACCACCTAAAAGTTATTTTCAAAGAACAGTTGTTCACTGTTCCCGTTCTTTTTTAAAGAACAGTTCTTTTTCCTGTTCTTTTGAGAACTGGTTCTTTGATTTTTGGTAGCTTTAGTATGACTATTTTATTCAATTTAAAAATGAAAATATACGTCTTTTTTAACATGTATTATACTTTAGTACAATTGTAAAACCCGCAGTGGTCTGGGTACTAAACTCCGTTCCCATAAGAACACGAAATGTGAAGCAGCATCCAACTTGGCCAGTGCTTGGGAGAGTCAACTTCCTCTCGGCTCGACTGCTGTGGGATCGTGTACCCTAATTGGAGCTGGTGCACGTAAAATCCGTCGTGGCTTCAATGTCCTCCAAATTGTTAAACGATACCTCTGGGGGTGCCGATTTCAGGGGGTGAGTCCCTCCTCTGGAATTGGTTCAAAATTAGGGGACCCCAAGCTGAGTCGGAATTCCTCCCACTGGGACTCATTAAAATGGAAGCCACCCCTTCCGCCCATCGCCTGCCTATTTGAGGGATCTGGCACCGCCCCGCGGGTTGCCAGAGGGCATTAGCAACAACAACAACAATTGTAAAATGTTTAAAAAAAACCTTGCAACCAACATTCTGGCTTTCTTCAATCAATTATATTAACAGAATTTTTTTGTAAAAATATTTTAATTATATTAACGTTCTATAATATACTGTTAAATATGCACATCTATTTAAAATCAAAATTTTTTTCGATGCTTTTTATTTACTTTTGTTATCCTTACTCACAGCACGTACGCAAAAATACACTGCTGGCCATCGTAAATGCAACACCCTGAAGGAAGCATGCAAATAATATGAAATTTACAACATGCATTAGCTGAGGTGAGATATGCAAATGATTAGAATTTCAGCGCAGACGCACATCAAGCGCGCCTGTGGCGCCACCTCAAAGCGCTATTTAAGGCTTGGAGATTTCGACGGTTTCAAGTACAGCAATTGTGTTTTTCTTGCTTTTTTTTCAAAAAAACGATAAATTATGCCTCGTAGGAAACAACGATCATCTTTTGATCAAGTATCCGAGTTTGACAGAGGAAGGATAGTGGCATACCGAGATTGTGGGTTATCTTTCAGGGAAATCGGTCGTCGTATTGGACGAAACCAAACAACTGTGATGCGGATATGTGATCGTTGGGTGCAGGAGGGTACGACGGACAGACGTGATCGACCGCATCGACCTCAGTGCACCACGTCACGTGATGACAGGCAGATTGTACGCATGGCAGTGACGGACCGCTCAGTCACATCACGAACCATATCACAGCAGATTCAGTCTGTAACGCATCATCCAGTGTCTGCGCGTACCATTCGACGTCGTTTACAGCAGAATGGTCTGTCCGCAAGACGTCCGTTGCTTTGTCTACCTCTGACGCGGAACCACAGACGTCTCCGCCGCCAATGGTGCGATGAAAGAAGGATGTGGACGACAGAATGGAATGAAATTCTCTTTACTGACGAGTCACGCTTCTGTATGCAACACCACGACGGTCGGATTCGAGTCTGGAGACACCGTGGAGAGAGGATGCTGAACAGCTGCATTATGCACCGTCACACTGGTCCTGCACCGGGTATTATGGTATGGGGCGGTATCGGATATCTCTCTCGCACTCCTCTAGTACGCATTGCCGGTACTTTAACCAGCCAGCGCTACATCTCCGAGGTGTTGGAGCCAGTTGTCCTTTCTTACCTTCAGGGCTTGCCAACAGCCATATTTCAGCAGGATAATGCACGGCCACACGTGGCACGCATTGTCCAAGGGTTCTTCGTCAATCACCAGATTGAATTGCTTCCCTGGCCGGCGCGCTCTCCGGATCTTTCGCCGATAGAAAACATGTGGTCCATGGTTGCTCAACGACTGACCCAGAGTTCATCCCCAGCTGTCACACCAGATCAACTTTGGCAACGTGTGGAAGCTGCTTGGTCTGCTGTACCCCAAGAACACATTCAAAGTCTCTTTGAATCAATGCCGAGGCGTGTGGCAGCTGTGATCTCCAACAACGGCGGCTACTCTGGGTACTGATTTTGGCAGGAACCACGCTTCATAGAATGCTGTAAATTTAATCATTTGTTACTTGGTCAACATGTTATCTACACAATAAATTTTGTTGTGATATCTCTTGTTTTTCTTGGTGTTGCAATTTGGGTGGCCAGCAGTGTAAATGGAAAAACTGAAAGAGAGAATTATTTAGGCCAGGCTTAATTTTAATTACTTACCCGAGTAATACAATATTGCTTACATTAGTAAACAATATTTGATTCTGAAAGCGCCTAAAATGACATAATATTCATAACTGTTTGATAAGACTTGTCAGTAATTAAATATAATGAAACACTATAGAAGAGCTAAAGAACTAGTATACTTCTTCTGTGTCGCTTTCATTAATTTAAAATCCGTATTTAGTAAAAGACAATATTACAAAATCTTCATTTTTTAAACATTAATTTACTTGAACTGAATATAAATTTAAGTACAGTAATGGCTGATTCAATATACACGATATAGATATATGATTGTACTAGCAGCGGGGCCCGGCGTTGCCCGTGCAATGGAAGAGAAATGCCCATTTACCTTAAATATAGATTGTAAAGGGAAGGAATGTGAATCCTCCAGCTGCAATGATAAAAAAAAAGAACACTGGACTTCCCGCTGCAACGAAAAAAAAAAACGAACACGGCACCTGATAGAATACAGAGGTTGCCAGGAATTGGACGTTGCTAAGCTGGAATGTGAATCCTTGCGCTGCAATGATAAAAAAAAAAGGACATGGGATATCCCGTTGCAAAAAAGAAAAAAGAACAAAGCACCTGATAGCGTAGAGGCTACCGGGAATTGGACATAGTTAGGCTTCTCCTCTTCTACCTGTATGTATTCTAACAGTCATTTATGGTTAATACGTACGCAACTACTAAAAACAAATAGAGCCCAGTCGTCGGTATGAGATTGTAAAGGGAAAGAATGTGAATCCTCCGGCTGCAACGATAATAAAAAGGACATGGGACTTCCCGCTGAACCGAGAAAAACAATAAATATGGCATCTGTTAGCTTACAGAGGTTACCGGAAATTGGACGTGGGTAGGCTTCTTCCCTTCTACCTATCTGAGTTCTGATATGTAGTCTTTTATCAAAATTACCAACGCACCAACAGAAAACAAATAAAGAGTTTCCAGTCATCAATATAATAACCAATCTGCCTGAATTTCGCGTAGTGGGGGCGCGAAGAGGGGGGATTGGATTAGCACGGTCGCCAACCCATCCCTCTTTCCCCCTCCACCTCTCTTCACCCCCCCCCCTCCCGTCTCTCTTTCTCTCTGACTGTGAGAAGAAAATTCCGACCATGAAAATGAAGAACCAAGTGGGGGAATTTGTTACTTTCGTTCCAGGACTTGCATTCTGGAGAGAATTTTAATATGTGATCTTTTCAAAAAAAATCATATAAAAAAATCTAATAAACATTTCCGCACGGTTCAAAATTTAAAAGAGGAGAAATAAATGTTCAATCAGCGGTAAAAAGATGGAAAAATTTTGCCCATTAGGTTTTCCGATGCGACAGTTTAAAAATAGCTTATCTTTAAAAGCAGCACATTTTCTTCGAAACAGGATTTATTTTAAAAAATTCCCAAAAATCGGCAAATGTAAGTACGATTTTGTAACAAATTGTATTTGAAAAAGAAAACTCTGTAGTTTCCGATGATATAAAATATATAGTATTCGGACAGAAATTTAGCTCGCAATAACGTAAAATGCGAGAAAAATGGCCAAAAACCTTACAAAACATAAAATAACTCAAAATTATTAATCCGATTAATTTCATTTTTACGGCATTGGCTTTCTCTTGTCCTATTTAGTTAGCGTGCCAAATTTGGTCCAGATCCGTCGAAATGTCTGGACGCGTATAGCGAACAAACAAACAAACAGACTTTCCTCTTTTATATATATAGCATGGTATATCGAGATAAAATTTTCAGGATATATCCCCCAAACCCAATTTCTGTCTAATTTAGAAAGATTATTTTTTTTTTATTATTGCGCAAACATTTCGTTCATTTTTACATCACTGCATTTCATACCCCTCACCATGGGCGCCGGCAAAATATTTCAGAGGGTGGGCGAAGACTACTCAAGGGGGGGCAAAGTTTATTTCAACGTATGGTTACAATGTTGGAAAGAGCAAAAAAGCAAGGGATAACACTTGATACAAAAATTCAGGGGGGGGCATTGTCCCCCCTTGCCCTATGCTGCCGGAACCCATGCCCCTCACCATTCTCACACAGAAAAAAATTCTGGCTACGTCCCTGTATAAATACACCATGAACATATAATGTAATAACTTCGGGGGAGCGGCGTCCGAACTCATAAGACCCCCCCCCCTGTCTAAGTACGGCCTTGCTTCTGACTCCAAGTCTACAACTTTGACCCTAGCTCAGAACTTAAGCAAAAGAACAGGAAACATCAATAAATGAACACCTTTCACCGTTCACCAAAGAACACTTCGTTTAACCTGTTCAGCAAAAGAACGCCTTTTACTCCGTTCCGCAAAAGAACACCTTAGCTTTCCGTTCCCCGAAAGAACACCTCAGCTCTCTGTTCCGAAAAGAACACCTGTTCAGGAAAAGAACGCTGAACTAGGTGTTCCAGCTCACTGATCGCTGAACTCCTTCTCCAGCCGTGATCAAAGAACTTGTTCTTTTTCAGTCAATAGGAGAGGGCTCCTCGGAACAGGTTCTTTTTCAGCCAATAAGAGATGGCTGAGAGCGTATCAAGCGCAGGCGCGTTTTATATGGAGATAGTGTAATGTTTATATTATTGTTTGACGTTGATAAAATATTTTTTTTTCGATTTGTTTGTGTTTCAGACTACCGTTTTCTTTATTAATAATTTTTTTACTTTGATTGAAATTGAGTAGTTTGGCTGGATTAATGAAAATTGACGAATTGTTTTCCTGTGAGTGCATTTCGTATTGAACATATAAGAAAGCTTCTTAGCCCGGGTCCACTCTAAAATTATGGTAGATTGGGTCAAAAGTTCTATCCCCCCCCCCAGATAATCATCTTCGTTATCATTATTTCTCAAAATAACTAAGATTCCACAATTAGAATTTGATAAAGCTAAAATTGTGAAATTCTGTCCCCACCATCAGATACGTAGCCAATATGGGGGAGGGGGGGTCTGGCCCCCCAGAATTTAAATTTTTCTTAGCAAAAAAAATATTAATCATGCCTTTCAATGAGAAATTTCACCTTTAAGGCATTTTCCAAAATTTCTCTTTTCAACACGCTTGCCCGCCATAAAATTTTGAAGCGTCGGACCTTAATGAACTGAGAACATGTTTTTGCCGTGATCACTGAACAGGGTGTTCCCGTTCTTTCTTGAGAACAGGTTCAAAAGAACAGGGTGTTCATTCTTTCCCCATCTCTATATCAGGGGTCGACCCAGGAATATTTTCCAGGGTCCCATTTTTGTAAAAACTGCATATTTTTGCGAATTTCAATGCTTTATTTTATTAATTTCAGTACTTATTTTTGTGAATTTTCAAACCAAATTTTAATAAAAGTCACTTTTTTTTGTTAATTGATGAAACACATTAAAATGTAGGGTAAAATGCCAATGAAGGGCAGTTTTAATCGACTGTATTTTTGTGAAGGAGTTCCGTTTAAATGGATTGTAATTTTGTCAAAGGGCCACAAAACGGACACAATTTTTTGTTTGTATCGACCCCTGTGTCCCGCTTATGCCAAGCTTTTGGTTAATGAAATCACGCTAAAAGTCGTTCCAGCTCCTCAAATTATTACATATCTTTTTACACATTATTTTTCTAAAAATATTTATAATACCCCCCCACCCCCAAAATAAATAAATTAATTAAAATACAGATTAAAAAAATAAAATAAAAATAACGTACTGGACACTTAAAAATTTTAAATTTTCTGTCCAAATCAAGGAAAAACACGAACATTGAGCTCAGAATGCTGTAAATTTAACAGGTCGCTAACATTAAAGAAAGTGCCGCGGGAAGAGAACAGAAAATAGAAAATGTGCAGGGCAATGAGTTTCATTGTAATGTATTTCAAACCTCGCAAGAAAAGCGGCTTTTTAACAAGGCATAAAGTGATCGTTTTTCTGGACCTACAAACAAAACTTAAGAACATGTCGTCACTAACTGACCATTAAGATTCTGTGAAAAATTGGAGTGATTTAAATGCCGAACGCGGCCCTTTTATCTCCCGTTAACTCAAAAATCAGTCACATCAGTGTTCACTTAAATCAGAAGTTCCCAAACTTTTTACGCTCGTACACCACTTTCCAAATTTTACTGGTTTCGGTGAACCCCTGTTGCTATATTTCTACCATATTCACGCCAGCGTAGACCCCTGTCAAGTCTCTCGTGGACCCCTGGGGGTCCACCTGGACCACTTTGGGAATCACTGACTTAAATGGCGTAGGACCAGTTTTTCCCGCAAGCATATTGACTTTGTGAGCATGGGCGTAGCCAGCGAGGGGCAGGGTGGGGCAGCTGCCCCCCCTAAAATGAGCTAGTCATAGGGTCTGATTATGACAAACCGGGCATTCTCCTGTTAGACTCCATGTCCTGCCCCCCCCCCCTAATGAAAATCCTGGCTACGCCCTTGTTTGTGAGAGAAGGGAGCTTTAAAAAATTTTGTATGTAACAGGTTTTATATTTCAAGTCTGTTGTTAATCTTTCACTACCTAGTTGGGGGGGGGGAGATACCGACGAAGAACACGGGAGATGTCCAAGAGGGTTGGAGGGATTATTGAATGAGTTGTAAAGAATGGATTACAAAGAGCTAAGCTAAATATATGATGTCTGTGTGTTAAGTTTGGTTAAGTTAAATGAATTTTACCAGCCGAATATCTGTATCTTGCAGTGAAATATTAACTTTTTTGTGTATGTGTACAGGTAAGTAGTTTGTGTAATTTTCTTGTCAAATCGGTAAAATTTAAATAAAGATAAAATATTAGTCTGGAGAAAATACTACAATGTACTGATCATTTGGTTTTTTTTGTCAGGAATTCGTTAAGGAGAAGACATCCATTATAGTTGCGCTTTAAGGGGAAAAATGTAGTTTTGTTTAAATTAAAAATGATGCCTTTCCTTACTTATTGGAAAGACCCTTTGAAAATCAAAGTCGGCCGCTTCAGTTTTTGACCGTCAAATGTTTCTTGACAGTCAAGCCCTGCTAATGTCCAGTGGCTGTGGAGGTTTTTTTTTTTTCTTTCTAGTGAACACATAGATTTGCAATTTCCAATCCTTCCAATGAACTTTGTTGTGGACGTACACACAGACTCTACCGCTAAAAGCTGATTCGGTCCCCAGTGGCTGTGGAGTTGTTTTGATAAAAGAGGGAAAAAGTAAGCCCTTTTATCTATTTTATTAATTATACTTATTGCACTATTTACTTTTTGATTTCAAGAGTTAAAAATAACTGTTCTCAAATTTCATCCGTTTTAGTACAATATTTTTTTCATTGTTATAGAAGAAATATTTTATGATTTATTAATGACTATGTCATTTTACCTCTCACCCCCTTTATTGAAAATTTTCCGAAAAATGTGTCCCAAAAATGCGACATAAAAGTAAGAATAAATTGTTGAGTATTGTATTGTTTATTTTTTTACTGTGCAATGTCTTATCCTCCTGAATTCCGTATCCCTCAATAAACATTTATCTACTTACATGCGACATAAAAGTAAGAATAAATTCTTGAGTATTGAACTGTTTATTTTTTTTTTATTGTGCAATGTCTTATCCTCCTGAATTCTGTATCCCTCAATAAACATTTATCTACCTAACTGTAACTGTGCTCGCACACGCATTCTTTTTACTTCTTCTATACTTTTTTCACTTAGCGTAAATACGGGTTAAGACCCCTTAGAAAGATCCCCACGGAGGGCACCCCACCCATCGGCCTAGAGCCCTCGCGTAGCTAATTGGCCGTAATCCCACAAACACAAACAAATTTATACATCACATGTATTTATTGTGCAATGTCTTATCCTCCTGAATTCTGTATCCCTCAATAAACATTTATCTACTTACATAACTCGACATAACTTACTACTCGACATAAAAGTAAGAATAAATGGTTGAGTATTGAATTGTTTATTTTTTTACTGTGCTATGTCTTATCCTCCTGACTTCTTTATACCTAAATAAACATTTATCTACTTCGACATAAAAGTAAGAATAAATTATTGAGTATTGAATTGTTTATTTTTTTTACTGTGGAATGTCTTATCCACCTGACTTCTGTATCCCTCAATAAACATTTATCTACTAACTGTAACTGTGCTCGCGCACGCATTCTTTTTACTACTTCTATACTTTTTTTCCTTCTTGATGTTACCTTGTTATGTGATGTGCCTGCTTCTTCCGTTCTAATAAAATGCTATGTTAAAATCCCACACTTACAATGTTTGTGCCATAACTCTGCTAACATTTCTAAAAGGTTATGGACACCAGATGGATTAATTTATTATTTGCTAATTTTTAACGTTCGTTTCAAGGCTGTATCATTCATCCTCAAAATGGCGACTGGAACTTGGCGAATTGAAACGCTGAATAAAGATAATTACGAAATATGGAAAATGCAAATGAAAGCGCTTTTAATAAAGAACGATGCCTGGATTTATCCATCAGGTTCAAAACCTAAACCTGAAGTTTTGGTAAATGACGAAAAATCGCAAGAAGAGTTAGATACGTGGGTCCAAATGGACGATAAAGCAAAAGCAGATATAATTCAATGGATATCGCCATCTGAACTCAAACAAATAAACAATTGTGACACTTCATCAGATGTCTGGAAAAAACTGGGAAAAACTATCGGTCTAAAGGACCTGCTCGTAAAGCTGCATTAATGAAATCTTTAATTCAATATAAGATACCCGACTCGTCTAATGGAATTCACGACCATTTGAGAAAATTCTTCAACATAGTGGACAGACTTTCAGAAATGGATATTAAAATAGACGACGACTTGCTGACTGTAATGCTGTTATATAGCCTCCCTTCTACTTTCGACAATTTCCGATGTGCTATGGAATCAAGAGATAAGCTTCCGAAGCCAGAAATACTCAGAATCAAATGCCAGGTGTAACGATGATAGACAACCGGAAGACTCAGGTGCTTTCGGGGCTGCTCCTAGAGAACCTGCGTCTAAAAATAAAAATTATGGAAAATACTCGGGCCAGCCGACTCATAAAATTAAGGATGCATCAAGAATAACTTGTAAAAGGTGTAAACGCATCGGGCACTGGGCTAGCGAATGTGAAAGTGAAAAAAAGAATAATTTTAAACACAAGCCTGACAGTCTGGGATTCTTATCCTCCTGACTGTCTGGTTCGCCTGGTAACCCTATTGGCACTCTGGATGAGTCGCCAATAGGGTTACCAGGCGAAATACAGCAACCCTACTCGCCTAAAGCTCTCTCAATAATATCAAATAACGAAAAGCAAAATTTTTGGTGTGTTAAGATAGAAACTAAAAATTATATAAATTACTTCAGTTATCATCGACCCACGTTTGCAATTGCAAGGAAACATCAGGAAACCCTCCTACTTCTAGTCGATGAAATAAATGTAAAGGAAGAATAAAAGAAAAAAAAGGGTGAGAGATAAAATTACATAGTCAATTAATATTGTTTTAATATGGCAATAATGAAACAAAAAAGTTAGGGGATTCAGAGGGGGGGGGTATCCCCTGAATTTTGGGCGGTTTTCTCCAGATGTAACGTGAATACACGCTAGATACTCAGAAAAGTCCTCCCCCAAGGCAAATACCCCCTCTTGTGTTTGTCCTTTCTTTGACGTGGATTTATAAGCGATTCCTCGTGAACAAGCACACAAATCGGAATACATGTTCCAACACAAAACAAGGAGGTTTAACTTATGGAGGCGCCCATGTTCCCCGTTTTTGAAGCCAACGACCACGCCCCCTCATTCTCTCAAAACATTCAATATCGTCATTGGCATGCATGTAAATTTTCAAGAACAAAACTGCTGTATTTCTCATTTTTTACTGATTGTACGAAAGTTTATCTTAAAGCCACATCTTTAGGCATAATTTTAATCTTAATTCTGTAATACTTTTACTTTTTATTTTTAAATAATCAGTTATTATTAAACACGTATTATTAATTGGACATCAACGGAGAGCGTTTTCATTACTTTGTTATAATTACTTTCTTTCAAGTGAATTATGTAAACACTAAAGAGTAAATTATGACAGGTTATTCAGCCTTTGGATGTACCAACAGAGAAGGCAGATGTGTAACTAGCATATCGTTTCATAGGTAAGTTCAATTTTATTATTTGTTATTGTAACTTTCATACTGCATTAACTTTATTCTATGACTGTGTCTTTCGGTTATATCACCAAATATGCACAGCTGAATGCATGTTCTATTTTAGCATAATCATATTATTAGTAATGAATATCAACATTGTGTATCACTTCCGTTTTAAGCTAATTTGTTCTCGTCGTTTAACAACTTTTGTTTGCTTAAAATTTATTTTTTTTATTCCTTTCTTAGTGTTATCATATTGTATTAGGTAATCAAAAAGGATCACTACACAAAAATATTGGTACATTATCAGAGTTATCAGGTTTATTAAACTATGCAGGCAAATACTTAATGTTTACCATTGAGAAATGCGTAAGGTTTCATTTGTTTAAAATAATTTTTATCAGTTTTTTTTTTTTTTTTTGTTCACACATTTGCCTTTTTTAAAACCATATTTAAATCAATTTGTTTTGCAGTATAATTATTAATCTTTTTTTTTTAAACCATCCAAAATAATATGAAAGAAGTTTCAAACTATATATGTATGCGTAATAAATTGTATTTGTAGAATATTTCATTTTATTTCACGCCTGTATCACATCAGTTAGTTTGCATGACTTTATTCATTTTTATTATTGTTCTTTTATGTATACTGTATCTATAGTGTACCAATTAAGTGAAAATAGTGGACAAAATGAAATAATTAAATTCCAAACATAAAAATATTTTGATTCTTAAATTGAAAAAATACATCTTGTCATTGTTTATCCACTTAATTATTGCAAGACACATATGTGACATAAATAATATCCAGTGCTCCAAATTGAAATTCTGCTCTCAAAAGGGAGGAAGGGGGAAAATACTAGGATTATACTGATATTTTAAAGTGCTTATTTGTTTCAGAAGATTCAAATTGTTGTATATTTGCTTGGACGAGGGTCAGTTGCACCGGTTGCACCCGCGCCAACAGCTATTAATCAAATCGAGGGGCGTATTATTTTTGCTAAGGATGATATTATTTTGAATCAAGTTTTTAATTCTTTATCTGCTTATTATGATATATGTAA
>JAWZYV010015642.1:0-79885 GCA_038373885.1 Cheiracanthium punctorium | reverse complement strand
TTTTTATTTTGTACCATGCTTTTAAACATTTTATGAATGGATTGTCATGCCTTTGAAAACATTTTAAACAGTGAGCAAATTTTTAAATTCTGCAGTAGAAAAGAGTTTTTTTTTCCTTCTAAATATTTTACATTCAAAACAAAACTCAGAATTTAATTTGATAAAATACATAAGCCATGTTCTTTTTACCTTTTTTGTTCCATTTTCCCATATTGTAGCAATAAGAGATACTGCACTTTCCATTTGAGTTGTCAATGAGAAAGTCATAAAAATTAATCAGCCCTTTGAAATGTTTGACTTTTTATTAAAACATCTAAAGTTCTTGAAATTAAATTAACCATCAGCCATTATCTTGTATTCTGAAAAGGGTTCCTTGAATTTTAAACCTACCTTATGTAAATCTGGATAATCAAAAGAAGCTTTATTTAGAAAAACAAACAGTTCACATATAAAATTAAAATATTTTCATGCTTTTTATTTAGATTTAAGGATTTCTCATTACTTTTGATTCAATGTCCTGGTGTCTCTGTGTAAATCGGAAACGTTATACCAAAGTGACCTTTTTACTAGTTGTACAGTGCATTCACCAGGGTGGCTACAGAAATTAAGAAACAAAATTCCCTGATCGTCGTATACCTGACAATGATCAAAATTACTGTGACTGTAGAAAACTCCAGAGTGGAATAAGGGGACAGAGGTCACAATGACTACAAAATTCCACCCTCTTGGTGTAAAGGGCAATTGCAATTGACCACTAGGGGTAACGAATCATTACTTTTCAATATAATTTGTTACTGGATTGCCCAGATGCAGAAGTTTTGACCCAGAAAGAGTGTTTCATATTCACATTCATATATCTGATTGATTCACATGTCTAAGCTGGCATTTAACATGGGGAGGGGCAAATGTTTCCTATTGTAGAAAATACCATTTTCAAATGGGTTATATCTGAATTTTCTTGAATTTTAAGGGGGCAATTGCTTCCTCTTGCCCTTAGTAAGTTAGGCCTATGTTTGGTTTCTCATATGATCCGTATCTTAGTACAAGTCCGAATACCTGCGGTTTTGGACTCATATAGTGCCTACACCAATTGAGTCTTGGATTCATAATGTGTCTGCATCACTTGAGTATTGTATGATCCAGAACGACACTATGACTTGTGAGTTAGATGCTGATCCACAACTAAAAATGATCTTGTCAACTAGGTGAAAACGAAAGTTCCCTGATTTTTGGATATTTTTACGAAATTCCCTGATGCTTCCATGATTTTTCCATGATCTGTCGCTATCCTGTTCACTCGTTAAACATTATGCAGGGATGTTAACTCCAACACTCGATTTGGGAGCACCCCGGGAGCAGAAAAAATTTCATTTGGGAGCACCTCGGGAGCAGAAAAATTCCATTTGGGAGCACCTCGGGAGCACAAAAAAATAGTTTCCGAGAGGAAAACTAAGATTCGAGATCAGAATTAACATGATTTTGGAGCATAAAATTGAAGATTTAGGAACACAATAAATGCATACAAGAAAAGCAAAGTTTGCAAGCAAACACCATTTGCTAAAAGCAAAACACTATTTGAAAGCACTTTAGGAAAGTTCTGGAAAAACAAGGATGTATACAGGCTATGCTATCAGCAACTTGGTAAAAACAATACATATCAGGAGTCAGCAACCTTTCTGTGGTTAAGTCATTTTTTTCCTACTCAAGAACCATGAGTATTGAGATTTGTTACCCATGAGATTTGTATGCGGCTTTCGAGCCACAGGTTGCCAATTCCTGTCCCTTTTATTTTCTTTTTCAGAATCATTTAGGGAATCTTCCTCTCGAAAAAGAGAGCACAAATAAAATGAAAACTAAATTTTAAAACAAAAGCTTCTATCTCATTCTTTGGTTCTATTACAAATCACAAGTAGTACTAAATGGAGATTTTTGAAAACCTAAATATTATACCTCTTATACAACAACACGTAATTGGTAAGCAGTATCGAAAAAAAAATAAATTTCATGGTTAGAATAATTAAATGTGTGTACTTTTAATAGCATATGCTTTTATATCAGTAATTTAACCTCATCTAATATTTACATATTCATCTATAATACTTGAACACAATATACAAAGCAAATGTAAACAAAAAATATTTAATGACTGTTGAGAGAAATTAAGAATTATGGGAAGTTAAAAATTAAGATTATGAGAAATTAATAATGAGATTACAAATTAAGTATCATAAGTTATCTAGTTTTCTATTTATTCTTTTTTTTATTTTTATTAATTTCTTCTTGAGCTTTTTCATTTTCTTCTAATAGTTTTAATATTTTTGCAAGTCTATCCTTCCCTTCCGTTAATAGAATCTGTCCACTTTCTATAACAGCCAGTGGCGGCTCGTGACCTGCTTCAGTGATGGGGCCCGAAAAAAATAGTGCCAGTTCAAATCGGGAAAATACATATACATAGAGCTGTGGAGGATCGTTACCCATTTCAGAGGAGGGGGCTTTTTTTTTTTTTTTTTTTTTAAGCTCTAAAAGGTAAAACATATGAATCGCTTTTGTAAACAGTGTGAATACATAAAAACTTTTCGAATAACAAGTTATGAAAGGCGTAGTGATTTCTCCTTTAAGTTTTCATTTAAAGACAGCACATTTATTTTGCACCAAAAAAACATTTTCCTCCATTTTTCTTTCTCAAAAAGGTACAATATCAATTTAAAAACAAAAAAATATCAAAAAAGTATGATTTTCTTGAATACAATATTAAATTCAACAATTGCATGTGTACATGTTGAAAAACGAATTGGTCCGTAATGTTTCATCTCCAAATAGCAAATCGTGCCCCTTCATAAACAAAAAACGGTGCCCGTTGCGATGATTACTTGTTTGCCTATCTGGCCGGCCCTGATTGAGGTGACTAACAAAGCCCGACTGGTCCGATCCGGGGCGAGTAAAATGGCTTCGGAATACAGCTTTCGTACGCAGTTTGAATCTTGCTTTACTGCTAACTAGCTTTCCATACACGCTTTAAAAGATAAATGAGCGTGGCAAAAATTTAACAAAGAGTCAAAATGACGTATTCGGCGGAGACCGGCGCAAAAATCGGCTAAAAGCGCAGTTCGGCGCACCCTGAAAGAGTCAAAATGACGTATTCGGCGCAGACCGGCGCAAAAATCGGCTAAAAGCGCAGTTCGGCGCAAGAATTTGTGTTTCGGCGCAGAATTAACATCCCTGCATTATGGCAGTGTTCTATAATTATTGTTGAAAAAAAATACACTTTATTCTCCCCTCCCCCTTCTTTCATCCTTTTTTTTCTGGGGGAGGGGGGGTGTAAAGAACAGGCAACTCCTTGAAGGATACCTCCCAAGTCTGTGCTTGAACTTAATGAATTCCATATCACTAGAACTCTGCAAAAGACTAGTCTAGATGGAAGCAAATCTGATCTCTGCAACCATGGTAACTGTTAGATACCTACCTCAGTGTTTTTGGTTCTATTGACTTTACAAGCACATGGGTGAGTTTTCGGCAGTGCCGGGTATCCATCGGGCAACACTACAGTCCAGAGCAATGCCGTATATTCTCTTCTGAATACTAATATGGTGTTGTAAAATCATAATTTTGTTTCAAAAACTGAATATTTATAGGGGGTAACCTCCTGAGACTCGATTTTATTATGATATTTTCCAACAATAAGTACATGGAATAGTAAAATGATAGTTTTGTTTTGAAGGTGAATTTTTTTTTTTTATATATGGTCACTAAATCAGTGTTTGCACAAAGGCATCTAACACATTCGTGACGGTCCTATCTATGGATTCTACTATGATAGGATCAAGGAAAAAACGAGATACATGAAAAAATAGGGTTGACAGCAAATTACACTAAATTTGGTCTGAAGGTTGACATTAAAATGGAATGACCCTCCCCCTAATGAACACGCTTAATATACAAATAAACACATATCAGGGTTAGAAATAAGCAGTCGTTAGTGGTATTTTTCACCCAGAAATTTAAGTTTGACGACCATGAAATAATACCTGGTCATCATTTTTTACGTCTAACTTTAAAAAAAAAAGAAATTCTTAGCAAAGCATACTGATCAACGGCAATCGCTATAACATACTTGACACATTCGGAATTTTACGAAAGGTTTATCACCAATCACCCTTCAAACCATATTACCTAGTCAGAATTACATGGAATAAGTCATTATTATCAGAAATCTCATTTATATAGGGTAATTTATCTGATTTTGAGACCCCAGGCTAGTGCCTCGCTTACAATTGTGATAGTCAGGCTCTGTTTTTGCCATAAATATAATGAAATGTTACATTTGTTTTTTTTTTTTGATTGCTTGTTTCCTTTTTTTCCCCCTTTAAGGCTAGAGCTCAGTGCATTTTTAGCTTGGCGATGGCGCATGCCACATGACCTTGCACGTATGGATTGCACAGAGAGCCTGCATAGGATGCAGAATTTTATAAAAGAACAGTATTTTGCAGCTCCAATTTTTTTTTAAATATTGCAGTAATTTTATTATTATTAATTCGTTAGCAGCATTTAACATTCTACATATTTACTTTCCTACTTTCAGATGTATATATTTAGTAAACAAACTTTAATTAGTATTCGTACTTGGCTATTATGATTTGATATTTGAATGACTACACTACATAATTTTAAAATTACGCCCAAGTAGATCATTTTGGCAACTAAGATAAAATAGTTGGGTGCCATTGGCACCTCACTTTAATATCTTAATTTCTAACCCTGACACATATATGCAACAAGCTTGGGCTGTGTTTTTGACATGACAAGCATCAAAAACTGGTTTAAACTGTCTAAAACTAATCCATAAAAGAAAGAGAACAATATATAAACTTATGCAGTATATTTACATTTGGCATAACTAAATGTATAATTAAAATTGATTATATTAAAAAAATAACAATTATGCTAACACATACTAAGTATAAATGAAGGGAAAGATTGACTAAATGAAAAGACAATTTTGACCGCTAGTTAAAAGTTCAATAAGAGTATTGAAAAAGTAAGCCAAACAGTGTGTCTGTTATATCCACTGCACAATTCATATCAAAACTTAAGATTTCTCAGCTAACATAATTAATTATGACGTTTACACGTTGACATAATGAAATATCGATATATATATTTTCGTTAAAAACAGGATTTTACTTAATAAAAAGTTGGCAAGGTAACGGGTAATAAATGTTTAGTATTTGAACGATACATATTAAAAATAGATAATCATAATTAAAAATAAATAAGATGATCAATGCAACAATTTGGTTAATACACTTGCAGTTTAAGTAATTTTTAATTCTTTTAAAATATAATATTTTAAACAGTGAATAAAATTACAACAGCATAAATAACTTTTATAATCAAAACAAAATCATTTCTTTCTCTCCACATCTTTAATTAAAAATTTGGTAAATCGCACTGTCCGAATACGGAAACGTAAACACAAAGAGTGCATATAAGTACTTCCTGTTGGCGTGAAACCTTAAAACACCCCGCGATTCATTTTCTATTTTGGCAGACCAGGCAAATAAGACGGTTCCGAATGAGCCAATCACGAAGCGTACGGCCGGCTTATTTACATCTTTTGAAATCACGCCCATATCTGTGCAGTAAACCAAATTACGACTTCTGCACATGCCGGCAGCAGAGCCCGAAGTACTCCGTTTCCGGCCGGCCGGCAGCGTAGACACGGCCTATATGTTATGTGGATGTATGTACAGAATTCTCGTCATTCATAACCATAATTATTATTACGTATAAGAAATTTTAAATGCTAAATCCCACTGTGGAGTAAAGTGTTAATTTTTGAACTGTCCTCTGAGACTGACTAGGAAACAATAACTGCTCATTATTGCCTCGGAGACATTTTGGATGCATGGTAATTTCCTGGTTATTTCGTACATTGTTTCTAACTATTTCTTAGTTCGGAACAGCTTTAGTATGGTCCCTTTTTGGCGATTTTTTGATTTCAACCCAAGATTGCCTTGCCGATGCCAATTGTAAACAATATGGCAGATCGGATGGCGCTGGTTCCGAGATAATTGATCGTCGCCGTTAATTTTGCTATGATTTATTTTAATGGCTTTTAAATATTTTTATGAAAAAAAATTAAACAGATAACAAGCTTACATGTACATATAGATTCGGTTTAATAAAATTTAATAACTTTTCTTTTTGTGTGAGGGGGGGGCTGTGCCCCCCCTCCCCCCCCCCTTTCTCTTTTTAGTACATTAAATTAAACAATGCAAACAATTAATATTCTAAAGACAATACCTCACAAAAATAACAAATAAAAAAGACAAAAATATTAAAATACATTTTAGCATTCTGACAAAAGACTACGTAAGCAAAATAAAGAACTAATTCAAATCATAACCAACAATGCTTATCTCATACCTTAATTAAAATCGCTAAATTGTTTCAATATTGAAATAATGAAATCAAAATATCAAATATTATATTAATAACGGAATTATTTGTTGCTCCTACCATTAACAAATAAACAAAAGTAATAATAACAAATAAAAACAAACAATGCTTATCGCATACCTTGATTAAAATCTCTAAATTATTGCAATATGGGGAGCACCTTCGATATACCCCCTACCTTGATTTTTTGGCGACTTTTTTTTTGGTGCCAAGGCCGTTTTCGACAGCGCCAAAAACGAAAGAGAAGTGGCCAAAAATGCCGTTTTCGACGGCGCGAAAAATAAAAAAATGGCCATGAAACCACTACCGAAACCAGAAAAACTATAACAATTAGAAAATTTCCACAAAAAAATTTAGGGTTAAAATGTAAAAATGTCTAGAAATCTTGGCTAGTAGCAACGTTTTCAGAACCGAAAAAAACTATGAGAATTAGAAAAATTCTACAAAAAATTTAGGGTTAAGAATGTAAACAACAATAAAATCAAGAAAATTTAAGAATTCATGAACGTAGAATTCGTGTTTCGAACAAGAAATTAGAAATAGAACAATTGTAGAAATAATTAAGGGTTAGGAATCTAAACACGAATAAATTCAAGGAAATTTAACAATTGATGGACACAGAAATCGCGTTTTCTAGCACGAATTTCGGGTTAAAAATTTGAAAAAACCTAAATTTCACAAATAATGGGATTTTTATGTGAGGGGGGGAGAGAATTTTTTTTACGATAAAGGTAGTTGGGAAAACTGGAAAAATAAGAAATCGAGTAGAGCGTTTTAAGAAAAAAGCCAAAAACTGTGAAGCCATTCGCCTGTAAAAATAGTGCAGTTACCACAATGTATAACGCGAAACAATATTATACGTTAGCAAAAATATCTCGGAAAGGTTAAGCTCGCACTCCGAAAGGATGTCTGCCTCAAAAAATCCAAAAACTTCTCCTGGTCCACTAACAAATAGCTCATAACAAAAATTATATTAGCTACACCTTTCTTCCCACACGTGGGATTTTTATCAGACCACTTTAACGTTAAATTTTGTTCAAAAATACCCTGCTAATTTTCAATTACATTAGCTACGGAGGTTCTTAAAAAATCATAAAATCCTAACCAAAAATATAAAAAAAAAGTACAGTAAAATATCAAAAGATCACAGTACCTTTGCAGAAGTGCTTTCGGTCAACTTACTACCTCTCTCTAAAAATGTGAAAAAACAGTTCTCACAAGCTTCCACGTGCAGGAGCTATTTCATCACGGCACTCTGTCATTGGCCGGCCGGCCTAGGTTGCCATAAATAGCCTCCCCCCATTCTCGCCAACGAAATTCGTTTGGGAAACCAGAAAATCCCTTTTATCGCCAAGCTTGGTGCAAAAAACACAATCTTTGGCGCGAAAAGAAGGTAGGGGGTATATCGAAGCTAAGCCCAATATGGAAATAATAAAATCAAAATATCTAAAATTAATTCACTGTATAAAATATTAATAACGCAATTATTTGTTGCTTCTACCCTTAGCAAATAAACAATCGAGAACGAAAATATTAACCTGAAACGTACTATCAAAAGAATGTTTATTCATACAAAACTGTATATAAATAGTTAGTATGAACCTGAACATCCATTTTAAATTTCAAAAATAATTAAATAATAATAAAATTTAATGTATAATAAAGCCATTAAGCACATTGTAATGGCGGATCAAACCTCGCGGGCTAAGATATACGGGGCTCAAAAAGTTCATGAAAGGAACAAACGGTCGCGATTCGCCGGACGAACACGAACGCATCCGTGACGTCACAGAAGAATCCACTTTTCACCCGAGGTTAGGGTTACTGCTCCGTAGCATCCGACGGCAGGGTTACCATATTGGCATCCTTTATCGCGCCAAAAAAGTCGCCAAAATAAAGCGCGCCAAAGGGACCATACTAAAGCTGTACCCAGGAAATTTGTAAGTCTTTGTCGTAACCGCAAGCGGGACGATCGTGAACAAAACAGAACTTGTCGTAGTTTGTTTTTCTTTTGTTTTTGGGTGTGTTCACAGACTGCCACCTTTGAGTAACTCGAGGAAAACCCAAGTCATTCATGATGCCAGATTTGAGCTTTCCGAGGAGATAAACAAAGCATTCACGCTGCCAAGCTGAGTAGCATTACTATATGTATTTCTTAATTATACGAAATTGTGCATTACAATGACATATCCAACAATAATTTTTACAGTTAATTAAAGTCATGAAATTTGTGCACAAAGGTCATGAAATTCAGTTTATGAAACCTGGTAGACACCCTGAAAATGTACAATAAAGCAAAATTTTAGTCTAAACCAAAGTAAAATCTTTTGGGAGGGGCCAAGTGATTAAAAAAGATCGCTTTACATATTCAAAGAGCATAATGAAACAGAATGTTACCCTTTAGCAATCTCTTTTGGGGGGGCTGAAGCCCCCTAGCCCCTCCCCTGAATCCGCTACTGATGATCATAGTTCCTCCTTTCCTTCAGCATGACTTGCGGAATGCTCATGATTGACATGACGAGATTGGCTATCTTCAACATTTCCGAGTCGAAGCAACGACGCTTTGACATAAGGTATTGCTGAAATGGAGGACTAAGTTTAAAAAAACTCTGAGGGTGTTTTATTAGAATGTTTGAACGCAAACGAACTGATTAAATTCATCACAAAAACCTGATAATTCAGACATTTATTTAACACCTGATATTTTTATTAACCAGGGTGCCGCATCACCTCGAAAAAAACTATCGGGGGCTCTGCCCTGGCCCCACTGCACCCCTGCTCTCGCTTAGAAATGAAATGGCTTACGGTGAATAATAACGGTACTTTTGTCTTGGATACATTCTTTAACCTTTTCACGGACGAGTTTATTTGCCGAGAATCGAAAGTAGTCGAGTATTTTTTGCCCTATTTTTTAGGATTAATTCACATTTTTTCCTCTTCTTTAATATTGGATCTGAAAATTGAAGAAACGAGAAAGACAAACATACAAATTTGCCAGAAAATAAATTTATTATTAACGAATCAAAGTCAGAAAATTAACTGCCACTTGCACATGCAATTGAACGAAAAAATATATAATTAAAAGTGATGATTCATGCTCTCTTTTTTCGAATAATTATGCGAACATTCTTTATGTACCAAATTAAAGTTAATAACCCAAATATAATTTATAATCTATTTTTATGAAAAAAAACTACTTCTCCATTATCCCAGAACAAAAATCAGAAAATTCACTTATGATAATTGATTTCTGTAAGCCAACAGACCGTAGGTGGTAAGTATTATTACCACGGCCTTAGAAAGGGTTAAGATATGGTAATTTTCTAGTAAATTAGTACAATGTTTCCATTTATATTTAATAATAATTACAACTTTCTAGATATTATCACAATAAGTAGAGAAGGCCGTGTTAAAGGGGCAGGGGGCGACCATCCCTCCCAAGAAAAAAAGAAGTCAGTGTAAAAGATCCTGTTTTACTTCCATAAAATGGATGTGTATGTGTATCTTCCGACCAATACTACCAGGTAGATACAAATTGCTTTGAGCTTGTGTCGATAGCTTTGTATCAGCAGTGAATTTTTCATAATATGATTTCACATACTTCAAATTATCTTGATATTTAACCCCTTCAGCCCTGAATTTTGAATAGGGCAGATAAAAAATCACTGAGTGGTTAGATGTGCTGCACTCTATCGAAATATTATGACACCGATCCAATTAACAAACTGATTAAAATATGTTCTAATACAGTAGAAGACCCAAAATCTGACGATCCGAAATCTGCAAGTCTCTAAAATCCGCACTTTCTGTTCAATGTAAACAATGAAATTTGCCCTGCCAGCTGCAAGTTCAGAAAACTAAAGTATAACCACAAAGTGAAAGTAAATAAGCTATTCCCACATAAAAAAAAAAAAAAAAATATTTTCAGAGTTTGTCAGTTCTGATGGTAACATTGATAACCTTCACACGACGGAGAGACATAATTGGCACTGATTTATGGTCACATGATACAGACTCTGACATAAAGGTCAAAATTAACAGTCGCCACGTGGCGACTGCATTTTTGAAAGTGGAGACCGCTATTTTTTGTACCAGTCGCCACAGTCTATTTTCCCCTTTTCTTTTTCACTGGCGATTTCAAAGTTTCTATGAATTGCAAGTAAAATAGAAACATTCAAACATATGTTCTCGACACGATTTGGCAAAACTCAAAGATCGATTTCGGCTGTAGGGATGGGGGAGGGTCGGATCATTGATAAAGGAAATTTGTGTTAGTGATCAATAAGCGAAAGTGATAATCTGTTCTTAAAATTTGCAAATGGGAGGTTATAACAATGCCTACGATTGCAGTTTGAAGCAGACATCTCCAATCCTTTGTTCTTATTCTTACAAAGTTTCTTCCACCTGCAATGCTCTCTTCCAGGGAACAAAAATTGGACACGTGGATAGCATTATTTTCATGTGCTCTTTTCATGTGCTGTTTCAATACCAAAAAATTAAACATATGAACAGTATTTAAAAAGCTCTTGGTTGACCAAAAGGGTAAAGCTGATGACAGCTGTCATTCTTGGAAAATTACAACTTCCGTCATGAATGAAGACCAATGGCATATGTAAAAAAAGCAGTGGGAGGGATTTAAAAAAATAAAATAAAAAGCGCTTTGTTTTCCAAAAATGCACTTTTGTGTACCATGTGAAAAACATTCAGAACTGTTTCGATGTTATCTCAAAATGATTAAAGATTATTTCTAAATCTTTAATTCATAAAGGCTGTAACATAAATTCAAACAAATGCATAACTCGAAATCGCACGCTAACTTTCTAACTCACAATAAATCGTTCTGCATCTGTAAATGAAACCGTAATTCACTAATGCTTCGTTAGCGGATGCAATATTGTAAATAAACCGAAGTATGAAGGCAAGATAATGCTCACACTAAGCAATCATTTGGAACAAGAGTATAAAACAGCCAATTATAAACAATGGGAGCTGCCATCGTGTTGCAGAGTTTAGAACTGTATGATTGCTTAGTTATTCACAACTGCATAAAACACACATAATAACATTGAAATTAGGGATGCACTGAATATTCAGTTGGTATTCGGTATACTGCCTAATCGGCAGACAAACCGAATATTCGGTTCGGCTGAATACTTGCTATTCGGCAACCGAATAGTAAACAAATTTAAGTATTCACCAATCGGTAAACAAATACATATTTTTTATATCATGAATGAAAGATATAGCATAGTACCATAGTACTAAATTGATTCAAGTTCTTACTTACTAATATCACATGTGAATAAGCATTAGAAACCCTTAAAAAGTCCTCCTACCAAGGGACCCCCATCCTTGGCAGATAGCCCTACCATAGCATTTCACAATCACACAAAAAACTAATGTCACAATGAAATTAGTTTTAATGCAAGAGAAAACATTCAGATGTTAAATTTGAATTTTGTTGCTTTTCAGTTTTTCTTAAATCTTATGACACATTACATTAACCTTGCTATTACTAACTGATTTAAATATGAAACAGTAATGAGGGAAAAAAAACTCATAACGTTAAGTATTCATAAATATGTAAAGCGTATCTGCCAACCCTTCTGGTTTTGACAGAAGACGTCTGTTTTTTTAAGCTATCTTCCTGTCTTCTGCCAGAAGATAAAATCTTCTGGTTTTTTTTTTTTTTTTTTTTTTTTAGTTGATATATTTAATTGTATTGCAAAAAATTGTTAAATAAATAAATCCATTTCAAAGTCATTTATTAAGGTAATCATTTAACAGCTAACAGCTCAATGCTGTTGTATGAGTGAGGTCAAAGCATTTGTAAGCAAATCTTTTATCCATAGTTTAAAAAAAAAAAACAGGACTTCATTATATTCCTCCGTCAGTAATTCATTATTAGAAAATTTGTGTTGAAAACTAAAGCTAACATACTTTGTTATGAAAATAATTTTTCTGGTGAACTATTAGTAGAAGCAAAAAAAAAAAAAAAAAAAAAAAAAAATCTTAATCTGTTTATTTTTCAACATACTTTGGTTAAAAATAGAGTCGAATTTCCATCTATTTAATTGTTTTTATTTTTGTGAAAAAACTCCATCTTTCTCCATTTTGTATAAAAATTTCAGGTAAGCTCTTTCCTATTACTATTTAATTTTGTTTTAATTTCCATGCATTACTAATATAAAAAAATATGAGTTTTTACTTCTTATATTTAAAAATTATCTTCTGATTTTTTGTGAAATCTCCTGCTCTTTCAGCCCGAGTCTTCCTGTTTTTGGCTTAAGGAGGTTGGCAGGTATGGTAAAGTCAATTAACTGCTAAATATTTAATAGAATATGCAGGTAAAAAAATTACCAGCATTTCACTAATATTTAAAAAAGTTAATAATATGTAAAGGAAACACACTCTGATATTAAATTTTGCAGCATTTTAATTTTTGAAGTTTTACACCATATGAAATATTGTTTAAGAAAAGACTAATTAAATCAATCATTGCAATCAAAGTTTAATAATGGTTCAATAAGTTTATAAATTTTAACCAAGTATTCGGTATTCGGTGCATCCCTAACTGAAATCATTTTGAGCCCTCTCCTTTCGCCCAATGAAAGTGAAATATGCCAGATGGCCCTTTTATGATGCTGAAATCGAACATCACGGGGCACCTTTCAGGTCACGCGGACGAAAGAAAACAGATGAAATAAAGAAACAAGTACAAGTTATATCTGAAAACCATTCCAATTTTGAAAATAATAATTATTTGTAAAAACACATTTTATCTGGTTGTATTTATGAGAAAAGTCTGATTGCATTGCTTGAAATTTTGTGAACGGGTAGTTACACAACGTGTTTTGTAAAGGTTCGTTTTAATGGATGAATTTTCTGTTACAGGATAGTTTTAATAGATAGCGTTTGTAAATGAACTGTAAAACGGCCCTTAATTTTAACTGCATGGACCCTTATAAGGGGGAATGGGAAGTTTTGGCAAATAAGAATGTGTACAAGGAGGACATGCCAGGAAATAGGGGGAGAAAAAGGACTGCCAGGCGCAAGGGTTGCCAGACACCACGACCTTTCTTAATTGGTCTAGTAGAATCAACACTGAGTAAAATGTGAAAGGGGATAAAAGTAGGTCAGTCAATGCGTAAGGGCGAAAAGAGAGATAGAAACAGTGCAATTCTGCTTACACGTAGAAGTAAAACAATGAAATTTGCTCTGCCAGTTACAAGTTCAGAAAACTACAGTATAACCACAAAGTAAAAGTAAATAAGCTATTCCCACTTAAAAAAATATTTTAAGAGTTTGTGAGCTCTGATGGTAACATTGATAACCTTCACACGGTGGAGAGACATAATTGGCACTGATTTATGGTCACATGACACAAACTCTGACATAAAGGTCAAAATTAACGGTTGCCACTCAACACGTGGAGACTGCATTTTTGAAAGTAAAATTGTATCCATTTAAAAAAAAAAGGTTCTCTCAACAATTTCCCTATTTTTTATTACCATTTTTGAGAGTAAACAACAAAGCATAGGAGTGGTTTTATTGGGCGTTAATAGCTTTTCAAAAAGCAGTAATAGGAGGCACATTGCGTAGAAATTAGAAGGCTGGGCCATACCCAGGAAAAAGTGATGAAAGGCTGAAATTTTGTATATCACCTAATTAATGTACGGGCCTCAGGGTACTAAGAGGGAATTTTTTTTTATATGGGGACCATATAAAAATTTAAATTTTGTACTTTTTTCTTTTTTAAATTCTGAAATTTTTAATCAAAACCATAAAACTCTGTACTTTCTTTACATAACTTTGTTATTTACTGTACATATCTATGGTCAATATTTAAGAAATAAAAGCTTAAGTCAGTGTTTTTGGGACACCCTGTATATACTGACAGATAATTTATTATTTTTTGTAGCAAATAATAGCTGAAAGAATAATTTCTTAGATGTATATTTTAAGAAATCTTTCCTTATTATTTATTTAAACTGTTCATGTTTATTAAACTTATATTAAGTTGCGTAAAATTGAAAAAAAAAATTGTGAGTGGCCACTCAAAATTTCAATCGCAGTGGCCACTTGCAAATTTTCTGAATTTTGACCTCTACTCTGACACTGTAACAAGTGAGGATGCACAAAAAGTTGATAAAATAACATTTAATGAAGGTTAGGCTCTGAGAAAGAAATATCTCAGATTTGTAGAGCAGCAAAGCTGTGTTACAGAACAAGAAATAATTTATAAAAAACTATAATTAGAACTTTCTTAAGACCTAAATTACTATTTAATATGAATGTTTAAATAAGTTGTACTATTATCTCATATTTTTGTATATTGTATTATTCCTCTGTATTTTTATATCATGATTCTGATTATAAGTAACATAATTTGTTTCACTTGATCTTTATTGTATTTTTTCTCTGTTATTTTCTGGGTGGGGTGGAGGGAAATAGAATAAATTTATAAATTCTATTATGACACAAAATTCTAAAGTCTGCAAAAGGTCTAGAACCGAGCTGTGCGGGTTTTGGGTCTTCTACTGTAATAGGACACGAGTCCATAACTGAGCAAAATGAGGGGGGAAATGTACAGTATTTTTTGTATAAAAACTTTTGAAATAATTTCTTTGTGCAGGAAAAACATGAAAATACTTCACACTTCTCATGTATTTTGATTGTATGCATGAAGAAAGAAAAATCGTGGAGAAATGCCGTCCTCAATCTCCCCGACTGTCCAAGAAGTAATCCAGTGGCTGCCTTTCGACTGGCATCTGCACATGACTGTTTATATCCCCATCTTTACTGCTTCAATTTGTAGCATTACTGGGAGGCTAAAGATTCTTTAAACAGTTTAGTTACCAGATTTTATGTTTTTAGTGCTTTTAATGTTTTAAATATTCTTAATTTGTTTTGTGTTTCTCTGATCTCTGTACGGCATAAGGATAAAGTCTGTAATCGCTACTGCAATGGTAAAAAAAACAATGTTATACTGCTTTGTGTCCTTTTAGTAGTCATTCAAAGTTGGGATTTTCATTCATGTTGCACCCTGAATTAAAAATGAACATTTCATTTTCTCATGATTAATTTTTATTAACTTACTTATGCATTATGCCTGTTCTTACAGATTTCCACGACTCTCCAGTGACTTAAAATTTCGTCTTGCCTGAAAAGTTTCCTGTTCAAGATTGTTGGATGTTTTGAAGTGCAGCATGATTTGAATTTAGATGAGAAATTGGACAATTATAACCACATGTTACATTTTGTAAGTCTCAGTTATTATATTAAGTTTTATTTCTAAAGTAGAATGTCTTCAGGCATTTCGTACAAAAGAAGAAAACCTCACATTGTGAAGATATAACATTTTCTTTTACGGAAATTGAACTGTTGAAAATAAACTCATCAACATTAAGAAAACATTTCTTTGCTTGTCCCAGTCATGAAATCGTTCAACATTTCTAAGTTGTTGCTGTGGTTGAACTGACAGAGTGAGTTAAGTGCCTGTGCCTTCAACTGCAAAAACATTAGTAAAAGATTGTGCAATTGTATATTGAGGAAAACACTGTGCAATAGTACTGTCTTGTTAAAATTTATTGGTTCATCATTATACTTTCATCAATTTTCAGTCTTCTCCTATGGATGTTAAAACTTGTAACAGTGGCACTCACCAAGAAACAGTTTCTCAGCTTCCTCTTTCGAGAGTTGATTCTTGTACTGATGCCGGCAAGAAAACTTTTGGGTGCAATGAGTATCAGAAAAACTTTTCTACCCAGTTCAGTTTAAACAGCCATCTTCATAACCACACAGGGGAAAAACCGTATGTGTGTGACCTATGTAATAAAGCTTTTTCTCAGAAAGGAGTATTAAATAGACATCTCCGTACCCACACAGGGGAAAAACCTTATGTGTGTGACCTATGTAATAAAGCTTTTTCTCGGAAAGAACAATTAAATTTACATCTTCGTACCCACACAGGGGAGAAACCTTATGTGTGTGACATATGTAATAAAGTTTTTACTCAGAGAGGGAACTTGAATGTACATTTCCGTACCCACACAGGAGAAAAACGTTATGTGTGTGACATATGCAATAAAGCTTTTTCTCGGAAAGAAGAATTAAATTCACATCTTCGTACCCACACAGGGGAGAAACCTTATGTTTGTGGCTTATGCCAGAAAGGATTCGCTCATAAAAAATGCTTGATTGTACATGTTAGTACCCACACAGGGGAAAAACCTTACGTGTGTGACATATGTCAGAAGGGATTCTCTTGCAAAGAATACTTCAATGTACATCTGCGTACCCACACAGGGAAAAAACCTTATGTGTGTGACGTATGTCAGAAGGGATTCTCTTGCAAAGAATACTTCAATGTACATCTCCGTACCCACACAGGGGAAAAACCTTACGTGTGTGACGTATGTCAGAAGGAATTCTCTCAAAAAAAATGCTTGAATGTGCATGTTCGTACCCACACGGGAGAAAAACCTTACGTGTGTGACATATGTGAGAAGGGATTCTCTTGCAATGAATACTTCAATGTACATCTTCATACCCACACAGGGGAAAAGCCTTACGTGTGTGACGTATGTCAGAAGGGATTCGCTCATAAAAAATGCTTGAATGTACATGTTCGTACCCACACAGGGGAAAAACCTTACGTGTGTGACGTATGTCAGAAGGGATTCACTCATAAAAAATGCTTCAATGTACATGTTCGTACCCACACAGGGGAAAAACCTTATGTGTGTGACATATGTCAGAAGGGATTCTCTTGTAAAGAATACTTGAATAAACATCTTCGTACCCACACAGGGGAAAAACCTTACGTGTGTGACTTATGTAAGAAGACGTTCTCTGCGAAGTACAATTTGAACAGACATCTCCTTACACACACTGAAGAAAAACCTTGCATACCAGAGAAGCAATTGCAGCACTGTGTGTAGCTGCCAGGTGCTTCAGTTTTCCCAGAGTGTCTCTGTTATTTTAAATTTTCTGTGAATATGTGATAATTATAGAAATTTTGAATTTTTGGTGTTCAAAATTTATTAATAGTGATGGGGAAATTTTTCAATCTTTCTCCATCCTTCTTGTAAATGACTATCTTTCAGTGAGCATTCCTTTATTGAAGTCTGCAATACCTAATGATTAAAAATAGACTCTTATTATATATTTTTTAAGTCCATGTTATTTAAATTCGGTTTTGATATTCTACAAGTTGTAATTTTATTTTGAAGATCAAATCTACCTAAAATATGCACATTGCAAATTGAAAATGTTTCTGAAATACTTATAAAAAGAATTGTAGCATGGCTGCCTTGGTAGGTATCTCTGTTATATCGTGCTGTTTTACTAGTTCATAGTAGATGGTTTAGTAGCTACTACAGTATTGTGTATGATTGCAGTATTGTGCATTATTATCACCCCATACATAAAATAGTTTGACTAATCTTTTTTCCTTTTGTGAGAGAAGATTTCAAAATTAAGAGTAAAAAATTAAATGTACCAAAAATTTGTTAACTAAAGTGTTTTTTTTTTTTTTTTTTTTTTTTAAACGAAGTTGCAACCCCTTCAGGGTGCGTAGCGCCTTGAAAAGTGCTTAAAAGGTGCTTGATTTTAAAAATTGTTTTCAAGCACTCTTGAAAGTGCTTATTTTTTACATAAATTCCCTTAAGGTGCTTGAATTTGCAAGGAAGTGCTTATTTTTTTCTCAGCTTCCGGCAGAAACCTTTATAAACACTACGCCGATAACGAGAACAACTTTATCCCTCCCATCCCATCGCTTATTCTTCTTGAAACCGGAAGAGCGTGCCTAAAAGCAGGTGCAGGTGGTTCCCTGTTGATCATGACAATAGTAATGCTGACTCACACTTGCAGCCATAAGAGCCAGTCCGGGCCTAGTTGTTCTTAAAATACTGAATATCAACCAAAACTAGTCTGTTGCACCTGATGCAAGTTTAATCATTCTACTCCTCCCCCAAAGAAAAAAAAAAGTTTATCTATAAGTTATTTATGTTTTTTCGCCATGTGGCTTTGCGTCTTGTGAAGGAGCACTCTACCGAATAAACACTGCCTTATGATATTATTACGATAAAAAATCAACTATGAGTAACTGGCAAGCTCGGGAAACGCTGAGTGCTTTTAAAATAAATCCCTATGTTATAAATATCAAAAGTAATAAATGAATAGAAACATACAAAGCTTAAAACAAACAATTTGCTGAAGCACGCTCACTACATAATCAACAGCTGGCCGTCCACGGGGAAAAAAAAAAAATGTTTACATTTGACTGGAGCCTTCTCATCGGCTCGCTTCCGAACTTTTAGCGAATGCAAGAAGTTTTTTACAAGTTATTTATTTATTTCTAGAAATTCGCCTTTGTGAATATAAAAATTGATATGTTTTATATGAAATGGGACACTGATTAATTCGAAAATGGAAATCGTAAGCTTCGTAAAATAGCGGTAAATACTTAAAAACATTATATGGGAAGGGGGATAAAAGGAGATATTTTCACCATTTATTCTCCCCCCGCTCACGAAATATATCCCAGGTCGATGCTTTTTTTTTTCAGTGGAAGGGGGGGGGGAGAGAGATCGTGGATTCGGCGTTTCTTCCGTAAATTATATTAGTAATTTTGAAATTTGCACTTTTTCACCGATTTTTACAATTTTACGTGAAACTCCTGTTTTTTTACATTTCCACCGATTTTTACGATTTTACGCAAGACTTTTTAAATTTGGCATCTTAATGATAATTTCATTGAAACCAAGCATGTGTAAAATGCAGTTGCAATTATTATGATTTCAGGCTTGTTCCACTAAAAAATGAGGTGGCCACCCAAAAAATTCAGGCCATTGCAAAAGAGCTTGGAGAAGCTGAAGGGGGAAACAGATTAAAAAATTTTCTTTTAGAGATAAGTAGAGAGAGATAAAATAAATGAAATTAGTTGAGAGAGACAGACTTGAAAGAAAAAAATGAATTTCTGTTGAGACATATTGAGACAAAAAGAAATTTTAATTGAGACAAAAAGGGATTTTGATTGAGACGATGCTGAGACAAACTGGGGTTTTAGCTGTAGCATCCCTGAAGTAAGCTTAAATTGTTTTCATCTGTTGCAGGGGTGTAGCGAGAGTGTTGCTGATGGGGCTGCAGCAATCCTCGAAATGAGTGAACATAGGATTTGGAGAAAATTACGTATTCGTGAATAATTTCAAAAGCTTTTTCAGATTCCTATGATAGTGTATTTGAAAGTTCCTCTTGATTTCAGGAATTTGAGGTTCAAATGAAGACCCAAGCCAATTTATTTATTTTTTCTGTAGTGTGTTTTTCCAACTTCAAAGATTTTAAACTCGGTTTAGGATTTTTAAAAATTTTCTTCCTTTTCTTACTCATTTTTATATGCAAACTTTTTTAGGCCAAAATGGGGGGGGCACCCCCCCCCCCTCAAAAAGAAAGAATATATCTTTATATATATTATTGATTTTTATAAGCTATACTGCATTCTAAGTTTTAAGTTCTCAGCCACCCCCTGCAAATATTCCTGGCTTCGCTACTGATCTGTTGCTTAAAAAATTTGATGATGACGTGCTTGATTTTTCTTAAAAGTGTGCTTATAAAGTGCTTAAAAGTGCTTGATTTTTCAATTGAAATTTGACTACTCACCCTGCCCTTAGTCCTTTTGACGCTACGCTTATGGCACCATACACATTTCTATATTGCAAAAGGATGTTCCTATGTTTCACAATTCGAGGTTGGCAGCTCTGTGTGTGTGACTTATGTCGGAAGAGATTCTCTTGGATGGAACACTTGAATACACGTCTTTGGACTCGACTCACCCAGGAGAAATACTTTTGAATGTGACATACAGTGAAAGCTTTGTATAACAATATTGTTGGGACCCGAGAAAAATCTTGTTATAGACAGTTTATCATTTCAGACAGCTTGGGCTTTTCTGTACTATATGTGTATTGAAGGTGTTTAATTATCAAAAAAAAGATTTTTAAAAAAATTATCTAGCAGAATAACATTTCAATCATCAATAGACATTTCTTATACATTGTACGAAGAAGAAAAGGATGAATTAATTAAATAACAGAAGCGTAATGCATATATGTAAATATTACCGTATTTACCCATGTATAAGTTGACCCCCATTTTTCTGATTAAGAAATTTGAATTCTTTTAAATCCTGCGTATAAGTCGACCCACCATTTTCCCGATCAAGAAACTTTATTTATTTTTTAATGCATTTATTCAAAATCATCTGAAAATAAAGAATGTACTAAATATACAATAATAATGCTATGCAAAAGTAGTATGCAAAATTAAACTGATAATAATGAATAATAATAATATGACACTACCGATAGTATGATAAATTAAACTGATTCAAGATCCGATTCAGTATCGGACTCGTGAAACAAATCACAAAATTCCTTCCTCGTCAACAGCTCATCATGATGTACGTATTGGGTTGGAATCCCTTAGAAAGACCTCCATGGGGGCCATCCTACCCTTCGGCCTAGAGCCCAGGTGCAGCTAATTGGCCGCAATCCCATAACAATAACAACATGATACACATTTTCAATCTTTGTATCGCTACATTCCTCCTGGTATGGAGTTATTTCCTGTTGCGGTCGTCATTGCGTTATGGAATGCGGGAAGAGAGCAATTGTCTTTTAAAAGGGCATTTTGACTTTAAAAAAAAAAAAAAAAAATTAAAAATTAAGGAGCCTCGTATAAGTCGACCCCCACCCCCCACTTTAAAGCCTTTTTTTTTTTTTTTTTTTGTCCAAAATTTCTCGACTTATACGCGGGTAAATATTAGGGATGCACCAAATATTTGGTTCGTATTCGGTATACTGCCTATTCGGCAGACAAATCGAATATTCGGTTCAGCCGAATACTTCAATATTCGGCAACCGAATAGTAAACAAATTTTTAAATTCAACAATTAGTAAACAAGCACATTTTTTTTATACCATGAATGATAGTATAGTACCATTGTACAAAATTAATTCAAATTGTTACTTACTAATGTCACATTCAAAGTAAAGACACATTACATTAACCTTACTAACTCATTTAAATATGAAACAGTAACCAGAAAAAAAGAACCTCATTATTGAGTGTGAAGTCAGTTAACTGGTAATTTTTTAATGAAATATGCAGGTTTAAAAGAATGATCCTAATTTCACGAACGTTTAAAAAGGTGATTAATAATATTTAAAAGAAACACTTGGATATTAAATTTTGCAGTACTTTAATTTCTGAAGTTTAACACCATATGAAATATTAAATACTGTTTAAAAAGAAACTAATTAAATTAATCGATGTGCAGAGTTTAATAAATTTTAACCAAGTATTCGTTATTGGGCAAAATATGGTATTCGGTGCATCCCTAGTAAATATGGTAATTGCCTCCTTTTGAAGTAGGAGTATTACATTGCAATTCTTTCGCGATTTGATAATGTGAAAATTTTATGTACAATTTTAGCTATCATTGCATAAAAGTATGTATAAAAGGTTCCTGTACAAATTTTATAATAGTTATGCGATAGGGATGTAACGGACATCCTGCTTTATACTATAAAGATCTATCTATAATATGCATGGGGCAGGATGGAAAATTATATTTGAACATTCTTGATAAAGTGATACGATACATAAAACATGCGGGTATATTTTTTAACTGAAAAAACAGGAAATTTAACACTGGAAATGGATCATTCAAAATAAGCATACAATTTTAGCATTTGTTCAGTAGTATTTGAGCGCATTTATAAGTAGTTAGACTAATATTTAGAGTTGGTTTCATGCTGCAAAATGCGCTTAGCGGAAGTTTTCTGATCTAAACTTTAAAAAAAAAAAAAAAAACTTAAGTGCATCTGATGTAGTGTTCATGTGCAAATTTGAAGGCGATCTCATCCTTTTCAGCTGTAGACTGCTGTTCACAGGGGATGCTTAATTATAACCACTGTGCAGTATCATTTTAAAAATATGTGCACTCACTACATGCGATTTCTCTCATGCTAATCTCACAAATAATGTACAGTAGACACTGGTTATAATGTACACTCACGGGACCTAAAAAAGGAGTACGTTATAAGCAGTACTGCTGGTAAGATTCATTATTACAAAAAAAAAGAAAGTGGGCTCATAATTTCATTGTAATGTGTGTTTTAAACAGGTCTAATTTTTTTTAATTTAAATTAAGCAGCGAAAATTCTTAATTACTTACAATTTTTATTGAGATATACAACATAATCTGTCATTTTCATTTGTTTAAATGGGCAGATGCTACTTTAAAAATACCGTTTTGAATATCCATAATAGACTGTAGAGACTCCATGATCACTGTGGCTTCAAAAAATCGTGATCCTGTTTTTGCAGCATTGAATGCGTCGGGTATGCTTGGTATGGGGTCCTCTGTTTCTTCTTCACTATCATCAGAATCACTATAGATAGGCCTTTTCAGGAGGCATTTATACTGATCTATGACAAATAAAAAACATGGTCTTGTTCTGAGCCCTACCTAGTAGGCATAAAAGATTGCTCCCTTCATTCATACACAATTCATCTCGCTAGAGAATCCGAAAACCGACAACGAGTGTTTTTATTGTTACAGAAATTTTCGAGAACGAGGAAATAAAATTCTTAAGAAAAGCAAAATTTTATTTTTGGCTTTGGTATAAAAAGTACGTTATAGACGAAGTACGTACTTTTGTTAAGTACGTTTTAACCAAAGTTAAATAACATTATAAATATAGGACTTCAATCGGGACCTAGCTTCTAGGTACATTATAACCGATAGTACGTTATATCCCATGCATACTGTAATTTTACACTCTTTCCCCATGGTGTTCCTCGGATACTTTTAATTTCTCAGAAAATCCGATAATTAACAAAAAACTCCGGTTATTCTATCTTCAAAATTTATTTATAGAGGCAGGGAGAAGTTTTCAATCTTCATTACTTTTGTAAATGGTAATCTTTTACTGAGTATTTTTTTATTGAAATCTCCAATACCTAATGATAAAAATTAACCTTCATTTTGCATATTTTTAATTGAATTTAGTTACTTAAATTCACTTATGATTTTCTGAAAGTTTCAATTGAGTTTTAAAGTTAAGCGTACTTAAAATATGTACATTTAAAATGTGTTTGTGAAATATTTATTAATGAAAATTATAACATGGCTGCTTGTGCAGACCTCCATGTTGTAACGTGGTATTTTACTAGTTTAAAATAGTTGTTTTAGTTACTACTACAGTATTGTGTATGATTATCACTCCATACATAAAGTACTTTGACTAATCTTTTTTTTTTGTGTGTGTGTGTGTGTAACATGTCAAGATCAAGAGAAAAAAAAGTGAAATTGTCCTAAAATTTGAAATGATTTTTTTTTTTTTTTATGAATTTGCCCCCTCCCTCCCTATTTTTTCCCACTTACTGTGCCATATAAATTTTTGTACTGTGAAAGAATGCTCCTGTATTTTAGAAGCTAAACAATTAAACAGATCTATTTCTGTTGTTTAACTTGTAGTTAAAAAATATTATTTTTAATTAAAGACATTTAATGCATAACTTGAAATAGTTTCATACCTGTATAAAACTACAAAACATTATAATTTCATTATAAATATTTAAGAGATTTACTTTTTATTTATCGATCTCTAAAAGTAATTTAACAGGAAATAAAACTAAAAATAACTTAATGTAAATTAATATTAAATGATTAAAACAGAAAAATGGCATTAAAAACCTATATTTGGAAAAATTAACTGATATATCATAGGTATAAAATAAATAAAAAGTTTGTGAAAAAAAAAAAAAAAAATAACCCACACATAAAAGGTTACTTATAAGGCGTAACGATCGTTTCGATCAAAAAATTCTTTCGGTTATCATCAGACAAGTCCTTCCGTGTGTGTGTTTTCCACAAAGTTTTTATTTATTTTATCATTTAACACCAGTATTTTGAGGGTTTTTTCATATCATAGGTATCTTATCAAACTAGATATCTTATTCTTAAATAAATAAAAATTATGCATTTCTTTGTGAAAAAATCTGCAATTATAGATACATTAATAAATGTGTCATTGTTAAAATTTATTTGCTTCTGCCAGTAGTGTACACATAAAAAGAATATTTTAACTTTTTACATTGTAAGTTACTTTTTATATGTACATGTATGTAAAGATCTTTAGTTTTTTTTAAATTATAAGTCAATTATTAAAAAATACTTTAATGATGTGGGAAGCATGTTTGTAATTTATTGTTTTGGAGTCATATTATATAAAAAAATGAAAAAACACACTTTATAACTAAATACATGTTTAGTGCTGGTCTGGTCGTATCTGGTCGGTATCTATTCGTATCCGGCAACCAAAGGAGCTTTGGATATCCGGTATCTGGCAAAATCAATATACGATACATCCTTATTATGGAAAAAAAGTGTAAATTTCCTTCAGACGTCAATGTTTTGCACCATGCCGTCACATATTATAGACTTGAGCAGATCAAAAACAAATTTCAAGCTACAAGGCTTTCAGTGTATGACTAAAAAGATTTGCTACAGCATTTTTCTTTCTTTTTTTTTTTTTTTTTTTTTTTTTTTTTAATGTCAAGAGAACACAATCTTCTCCTACAAATAATTTTAAAATGTCATCTGTTCAATTTCAGTATTTTGAAATCATCTTTTACTAAATTCCCTGATAATTAATTCCATTTCAGTGGCCACCATGTTATTTTTTATTTAAAAAATTATATATTTTTTAAATACCCTAAAATTCGTTTTATTATTAATATATATGTTCTGCCTGAGCACGAGCACCTATAAGTGAGGGAGAAGATAGGGCACCCCTTCCTTCCAGCGATTTGTGTATTGTCTTATGATGCAAATAAAACTGCATCACAAAGCAAAATCGGAATTCCAATTGTTGCAAGTTTGAAATTTGCTCTCTCAAAAAAATCTTTTTGAAGTTTGCCCCCTCCCTTAAAAATATTTCCATGGGTGCCCATGATGTTATGGTTAACATTTTTTACTTCTGCCTTTTTTGTACAAATAAACAGCATATTTTATTGTTTAAATTACCCTTTTTTGCAACATTATTAATATATGTATATTTAAAGAGATAATTTTGGTAAATTAGCTTTCAACACATTTAAATTGTGTTAATGATGTGCAAAACATTTAATGTGTGTTTATAATGAAGTGTGATTTTTGATTTTTAATTAACAACAATGTTGTACTTCTTTATTTTCTTTTAATAGTGATACAGAGATTTTCATTTATGTTGCACCCTGAATTTAAAATGAGCATTTCATTTTCTCATAATTAATTTTTATTAACTTACTTATGCATGTTCTTACAGATTTTTATGAGTCTCCAGTGAGTTATAATTTCTTCTTGCCTGAAAAGTTTCCTGTTCAAGATTGTTGGATGTTTTGGAGTGCAGCAGGATTTGAATGTAGATGAGAAATTAGACAATTAAAACCACATGATAGGTACATTTTGAAAGTCCTGCTTAATAACTTTAATTCAAAATGTAGAATGTCTTCAGACATTTCGTACAAGACTGTACAAACCTTACACAGTGAACCTTTAGAATTTTCTTTAAGAAAAATTGAACTGTTGAAAAAAATACATCATCACTAAAGAAACATTTCTATTGCTTGCTCTTGCTCCAGTCATGAAATAGTTCAACATTTCTCAGATGTTACTCTGGATCAATTGACAGAGGGAGTTAAGAACCTGTGCCTTCAACTTAAAAAACCAGGCATGAAAGTTTTCAGTCTTTTTCAACATCATTGATGCATTTGAGATTTAGTATTTAAAATAGTTTAATGAATTAAGTTTTACTGAATACAGTGATATTAGGAATATTAGTTAATTTAATAATAAATACATATAAAAATATAGCAAGTAATGTGTTAAATACATAATAATTTGTTTGTTCTGTATGATCCTCAGCAAAGTTCAGTCTTTTTAGCTGTTTCATGCTTTCATGCCTGAAAAACATTAGTACAAAGGTTGTTCACTTGTATATTGAAAAAACCGTGCAAGAGTATTGTTAAAATTTGTTGGTTTATCATTATAGTAAGTCACTTTCATCAGTTACCATTCTTCACCCATGGATGTAAAAACTTGCAATAGTGGCCCTTGCCAAGAAATGTTTCCTCAACTTCCTCCTTCGAAGCTTGATTCTTGTACTGGTGCAGACAAGAAAAGTTTTCAGTGCAATGCATGTCAGAAAAACTTTTCTAGACAGTTTCATTTAAATCGCCATATTCTTACTCACACAGGAGAAAAACCTTATGTGTGTAACTTGTGTAATAAAGCTTTTTCTGAGAAAAGGAACTTAAATACACATCTTCGTACCCACACTGGAGAAAAACCCTATGTGTGTGACATATGTAATAAAGAATTTTATCAGAAACGAAAATTAAATAGACATCTTCGTACCCACACTGGGGAAAAACCTTATGTGTGTGACATATGCCAGAAAGGATTCTCTCATAAGGAAGACTGCGATAGGCATCTTCGTACTCACACAGGTGAAAAACCTTATGTGTGTGACATATGTCAGAAAGGATTCTTTCAAAAGGTACACTTGAATACACATCTTCATACACATACAGGAGAAAAACCTTTTGTGTGTACCATATGTTCCAAAGGATTTTCTCAGAAAGGAATGTTAAATATACATCTTCGTAACCACACAGGGGAAAAACCGTATGTGTGTGACATATGTCAGAAGGGATTCTCTCAGAAACGAAACTGCAATGTACATCTTCGTACTCACACAGGAGAAAAACCATATGTGTGTGACATATGTAATAAAGGTTTTTCTGAGAAAGGAATGTTAAAAAGACATCTTCGTATCCACACAGGGAAAAAACCGTATCTGTGTGACATATGTCAAAAAGGATTCTCTCAGAAAGGAAACTTAAATACACATCTTCGTATCCACACAGGAGAAAAACCTCAAAGAAAAGATGCACTCGATGGAGAAAAGATGCACTCAATGGATGCAGAACTTTGAGGTAGAGAATGTAAAGATTGGGGAAAATCACAGAAGTTACATTCAACTGTTGCCCGTTTTTTTACTTTTACATTCAAAATTTGCCTGCAGAAAACTGAACTACGACAGGTAATAATAAAAGGGATTGGGGGGAAAATTCTTAATCATTTAACTGTAAAAAGATATTATGGCAGGTAACCAATCAGTATGTTTTTCTGAAAATCACTGCTCTGCTTTATTTTCTTTATCTGGAGTGAATCAGTTGTCTTTGAAATCGTGCATCCATCATCACATTTGCCAATTTTTTTTTTTTTTTTATTTTTTTTTTTAATTTTTTTTTTTTTTTCCCATAATGTCACTGTTATCTTTTTTCTAACCTTCATGTAAAATAAGTTCTTCATATTCTAGAAGGTGTTTCCAAATCTCCACAACAAGAAATAATGAACTCGAATCGCGTTGTAATTTATCAAGGAGGTCAGATCATTTAAAATATAAAGCTGTTTTTTCTAGATTTATATTTTAAATGATCTGACCTGTTTTTTTTTTTAAAGTAGAACTTCTTTAGGCGCAACTAGAGAGTAACTCAAAATTTTTTTCTGACGGAAGTAACCCTGAGTAAAGGAAGTGACGTGCGCGCGGAAAAAGAAGAACCACAGAAAACCTACTTTTTTGACCGCTACCGTGTTTTGGCCGTTCGCTGACTTCATCTATGTATATATATAAATACGCTAAGCAAAACCTTACTGTAACTTTGGAGCGCACTGCCTGAACTTAGAAGGGTGGAATTTGGTATAGTTAAAGTTCGTATGGAGTTGTTTGTGCGAATGCTAAAATTTTTGTGTAATATGCTAATGCACCGTAAAAAAATTAGAGAAGTGAATTAGCAAGTAATATTGTGTGCCAATTCGGATAATGGTTCCATTGTTGTGTCCATTTTGAAATAACAGCATTAAGTTACAATAGGGTTATAATATTCTAACAAAATTCTCCAAAAAATGAAATTAATCGCCAGTTTAGTGAAAATATTATCGAAATACATCAGCAATCAATAGGGGATGAAAATAATATTACATTGTTAATGAGGTGCATGGAAATATTTCCGACAAAAACATACTCTCGGGTAACAGATATATAGAAGTAAGTTATTTTAGCCCTTAAAAATGATGATAGTACACTTTTGTTAATACTGATATACTTAATCAAATACACGATGAACTGAGAACATATCATAGTCACGATAAAATAATTTGCTATGATGACAGTAAAATTATTAATTGGATTTTTTGAGTTATTTCACTGTTAATAGTTTGGATAACTTTCAGTCAGCCGATAAAAAGCCAAGTAATTGAACCTGCGCCAATTGCAAAAAAACCTAACGAAAATCACTGAGCATCATTTCCAGTACAAAGTTCTTGCATCCGCATTTCTATACTTTGGAATTTCAATTTAATTCCATATGTTTTTTCCATTTCCATAATTTTAACGAACGATCAATCCAATAAACATACAAATTTCTTTTTAGTATATTGATACATTTAAACATTGTAATTTGTATTAAGTACTTTTTTTTTTTTTTTTTTGATTAATACGGTACTTATATATTATCCCGGCGGTCCGCCAAGACGAGCAATTTTTCGCCAACATAAATGCCAGACACAAAAAATTATTGATGGTTTGAAATACGATTGGCAACAGTTTACCAGCACATTTGACAAAAAAATTGTTTGGCGGTAATGACTGCCAGGATAATACGTAAGTACCATTAATACTTTTGGCTTTGTTTTGGGAAACAACGATGCTTTAGTCTTTTAATGTCGCCAAGAAAAAATTGTTGATGGAATTTACGCCGGCTAATCGAAAAGTACCATAGTTTGCTACCACATATGTTAGTGTTGAAAGTTAATTGCATAGGTAATACAAAGGGACGGGGGTCAATTGTAACTGCGCGAACAGCTATCAATCAAATCGAGGGGCGAATTGCTCTGAAATCCATATGTTGCTCCCCCTCGGAAATACATGCTATCGCTGGTCTTTGCGACACCCCAAAAAACATCACTTGGTCCGGCTATCGCTGTAAGGGGTACCTCGAAAATATGCTACTGGTGGCGCTTTGCAAGACCCCAAAAACCTCTCTGGGTCCGGCCGTTACTGTAGGGCCTCTTCAAAAAATCCTACCGCTGGCCCGTTGCGAGACCACAGTCTTCCTCTATGATTGTCCCTTCCATTTTGCAGCCGTGGATTAAATTCATCGTCGTCAACGGTGCAACTCGCCCTTTTCTCCTTTTGACCGTTGCAACTAATCCATTCCCGTACAAAGGAAGCATTAATCAATGGAGCACGAATGCGCATCAAGTTTATGCACCATTATGCTATCAATTGTGAAGCTTTAACAAGAATCCCATGCAGTAGGAAAATTGGAATATGCAGTAGGAATTCCAAATAAACGGACAATTCGAAATGTCCCATGTACAATATGTTCTGGAGCTATTTTATCATTCACTTATCTCTCAAAAGAAACCAATTTGCAATGACAATTAGTAAGTCTCAAGGACGAACATTTGAAAAAGAATGAATAGTATTGAAGCCGCCAGTTTTTCAATTGTACGTCGCAGAAAAGTAGTGTTCGATCATTCCATGGTTTGAGATGTTATATTAATTTTCTACTTAAATTTTATATACTTTTAAAAAGATACACGAAATAACTGTGTAGCCTTGACGAAACCTGGGCAGTAAAGGAAATAAAATAAATAATAAAAGAAGTAAAATAAACCGGGAAATGCCAAAAAACGTATGGCCGCTTTTTAAATATGGCTTAGCCAAGTTATACCTCATTTTTCCTATCGTTCGCATTTTTCAAATAACTGGAAAATTAATGCATAATGACGTATTGGTATACGCTCGCAGCTGACGTAATAGAACAAAATAAAAAATGTTATAAGCAATGATTACAGAGGTATAAGCAATGCTTATTTAGAGGTTTAATATATTTCGGTCGAATTTCGACCACTGGGCGATCACTAGTCCTGTAAAAATACGCGGAACCTGTTAGAGTTAGGGAGAGGAACGGCGAGAAAAACAGTCAAGAGCGTATCTTTGAGACATCAATCTTTATTTTATATATCAATAAGCGTTTTAAAGGTACATCCGACATAATATCTTACATGTAATCCCAACCTCACAGGAGGTTCTCGTCTCTCGATTCAAACCCTACATAAAAACGTTTTAAGAAAACAGTGAAAGAGTTCAACACGGACACTTCTTGGAGGCTAAACCGATATCCGGATGGAACAACAGTTTAAGGACAAAACAAAAGAATAACAAATGGACACTCCGTGGATTCTAACCCAACCTCAAGACGGAGCAAGCAACGGTTTAACACGGGGATGGTGCAATCAATCCCAAACAATAGACAGAACCTGCAGTTTAAAAACACGGATACCGAATAATAATTCGAAACCTACCAGCAGACGAAATCAACGCTTAAGAACACTGTGATAGAAAAACACAAAAAAAGTACACTATCTGCATTCGAACCCAACAAACAGGGCAAGACTTATATCCACCTCTTTTTTTTCCTAGAACTAGAACTTTTCCCTAAATAGGGTTGCTAGCGGTGTTTAGATCACATATTCAGATCACTAGAAAGAAGAGTTCATCGCGCAATGTGCGTTCGCCAAGGAAGATTTGCTGATTAGCTTGTGGTTTTGTTTACATGTCGGACTTCTCTTATTTGCTGAATTTGAAAAGCAATGAAAATTATTTGAACTTTGTTAACTCGCTGCTGTATTGTAAATATTCATTTTTATTTTTTCTTTATTACGTTGTAGGAACATTTCAGAAACATATAATCCAAAATAATAATTTGATTTTTGAATTATATGATGATTTATTTATTAATGATGGTATATTTTTTTAATCTAAAGGGGTATTTTTTTCCTAAAAGTGTTAAAAATATTATTGAGTTTATTAAACTCTAGAATACAGCTTTCTAGTAATTTGTTAAAAGTGCAGAGTTGAAATAATTAGCTTTGTGTGTGCAATTTTTGTATCTGACAATGTAGCAATTTTATTTTTAATTGTTCTATAAAAAATAGAAAAATTGATGAAACATAACTGATGCAGATCCCATAAATTGCATCCATCCATAATCACCCCACAGGCCTCAGCGTAAGGCAACGTTGAGCGCTCTATTTATAAATCGAAAAGAGCAGAAAAACTATTTCGTTTGCATAGATCAGCCTTTCTTAAAATGTGTTCCAATTTTAAAGTTTAATATCTCTTAAAAATCACTTATCAACACCAGTCAAAACATTGTCATAGCTGCGAGATAAAATTTCATGCAGACGGCAACCCCTAGCGTGCAGTGTGTAACAGTGGGAGAAACGACTCTTGCCAAAGGATGCACGCCAAATCGCCAGAGAGCACTTTAATCCGGCCTGCCCAGCCTCTCGTGTTTATCCCTAGCCGCCTTTATCTTGGCAACTTGGCGAATAGTTCAGTCCACCGCTATTGGCGACAATGAAGTTTTCTATTCCCTATCCCTTTCCCCATGGCAGTGAATCGGTAGTACACCTCTTTTCTTCCCTATTTCCCAGGGAAAAAGAGAGGTGGATATAAGCTACTCGCAACAAACAGAGTAAAACATCAGTTAAAGAACACAGTTAAAGTATAATACTAGACTACAGACATTCTCCCCATTCATACCCAACCTCCAGACAGAACAATGGTATAAGAAAACAGTTAAAGAATAATACTACAACATGGACACTTCCCGGATTCTAAGTATGTAATTATCATGAATTACCGATGATTCTTACTGGAGATTTTAATGTTAATTTTCGCTCTCAAGAATCTCTGCCGTTTGTTGATTTTTTAAAAGAAAAAATTGATCTAACTATGAATACTTCTCGACTTCAATCAACAACGCGTTTCGGCACAACGGTAGATGCTGTACTTTCAAGAAAGTTAGCAAAGTTAGAGAGTAAAATTTATGTTTCACAGTATAGTTAACACAAACCTATAATTTCATACATAAAATATTATGATGACATTCAAGTTCCTATTTCCAATGAATAATATGAATATAACATTTATATAATCTTTGTAAAGTACATGAATAATAAATATAATTAAATAATATGTTATTTATTTTAAGTTAAAGTTTAATAATTTCAGTGATATTCAACGTAATCAACGTCACAGCGTAATCGCCACAACGTAATCAACGTAAATCACGCGTCATCAACGTAAATCGCCACCCTTTTGATCAGCATTCTTAAATACGTCCTGTCGCGGATGTTCGCCTCTTATCGATGACGTGTTGAGAGTTGGAGCCCCAAGCAGATAATTTTTCTTGGTCAACGAGTTTCATGCCTACGCTCCGTGCAGATCCGACGACCACCGTCTTCACGTGTATCTGGTATCCCTGATGACGTGCTGTTACCCAAGTTGGAAGATCCATCATCTATGTGGTGAGATGGAATATTTCCTGTGATTTGCATTGGTCACATCTATGACGAGGTCCGGCAATGGGTGCCTCCAGCAAGTGCAAGTCACCTCTCGTCCCATTGGATTCATGAATTATCTTTTTTTTGCTGCCTTTTTATAGTTCATTCCCCCCCCCCCTTTTTTTTTAACCTTTTACGTTTGCAGGTGCTGTGTTTATTTATTTATTTGCCTTTTTCTTTTACAACTTTTGATGTCTGGTGTGTTTTCTCGTTCTCACCCTTTATATATTTTTTTTAATTCTTTTAGTACCCAACTTAAACATTTAAATTCTAAGAAGCTGTAACGCCTTTACATTTTACTTTTTCTAATATAACTTTGAATGTGATAAGAGGTGTGGGCATTTACATGTTTGCTTTTATTATTTTTTGTCCGGCTGTCATGTTCAAGCCATAAAACAATGAAAATTGGGATTGTAAATGATGTATTTGTTCCCGCAAGTGCCGGCAATCCAGGTTAAATTTGGAAATTACAACACCCGGGAAACAAAATTAGTGTTGAGAAGTGGACGGCCATGAATGAAGAGTGTTATGGAAACAAGGATAGCAACTGATTTGAGAGACATCTACTTTTATTTATAACAGCTTGGCACAGAAGTGTATCACAGTCAGCAATTTCATAATTACTTGTAGAACAGGATTTCATTGTAAAAAAAAAAAAAAAAAAAACTATTAAATATCACAGCTAGGCACAGGACTATATCACAGTCTGAAAAAACTCATAAGTACTGGCAAGAATGGTTTAATGAATTTCAACTTCAAAAGCCGTTTTAGATTTCAATTTCAAAAAGCTGCTTTACCTTGAAGAGAACAAATCCACCGGGAAAACTTCCAATCCTTAAGATATGTAAGAATTACGATGAAACACTAAGTTCTATATGACGGCACTTCAAACAGAAATTCTAACTTCTATTTCACTTTAAAAACGGGTTAAAAATTAGAGGCATTAAATGTTGATTAAAAACGTACTATCATTTTAAAGATTAAATAAAAGCAAGTTTGGCTGGCTAAAACTAACATATCTGGAACTTAAAGAGTATTACCGCTCCCCATAATGTCTGTCAACTGTCAATACAGCCTGACTGTCTAACTGCTTAACAGCGACGATCTGCTTACATAGGCGTAGAGTTATATGGGCCCATGGGGCTCAAGCCCCCCCCCCCCAATAATTCACGTTGAATTTAAAAAAATGCATTTAACTCAATTTTTACAATTCAAAGAAAAAGTATTTCACTCAAGCTGTAGAAAAAAAAAAAACAACTTTAATTCTGACTACATTTTCGATCATTATTTCAGATTTATTTTGACGCCAAATAACACATGATGTTATTAAGCTGGCTGCGCCAGGCGCCGGCTAATAAAAACAGTCTATGCAATGGGAATATCAAAAGTTCTCATCAGCATAAAATGCGTTCAGTAATCGAAAATGTTCCACCCCCACCCTCTTTGCATCTTTCACTCTGCTTCCATTTTTGACTTTGTTTCACTGTATTTTAAGAAGGATAGCATGATAGGAAGGCACTATAATGGGTAGGTACCTTATTAAATTTAAAAAAACGCCAGAACCAACTGCAAGTGAAACGTTTCAAAGGAATGCAAGTTGCAGCGATGTGCGCTCAGAACAGTAAGCATATTTGTACATTTTTACTTCTGCATTAAAGAATTTGGAGGTATACAGGGCCGGAAAAATCAATTGCCCGATATGCCCGGGGCATGTAATTTTTTTAAAAGCACGTTTTCGATCGGATATCAGTAGTTGTTTGCCAAGGTTAAAACCATGTAGCCATAGTTATCGTTAAAGCTATAAAATTTCATACTTAATATATCTGATTTGGTGATTGACGTTCAGGCAATTAATGAAGGGCTTCCTAACTAGAATCAGGCCTGACCTGTGGCCAAGCGCAAAGCGCTCTGAACTGGGAGACAGAAGGTGACTGGTTCAAAACCAGGTCACGTCCGCCGACCTAACTGTTCGGAGTTTTTCGTGGTTTCCTCCGAAACTTTGCGTGAATGCGGGTTAGGATCTCTTAGAAAGACCTCCACGGAGGGCACTTCACCCATATAGGACTAGATCCCTCGTGTAGATAATTTGCCTTAATCTCACAACAACAACAACCTAACTAGAATAAAGGTCTCTCTCTCTCTCTCTCTCTATATATATGAGTGATCGTAATCTGTTGGAACCGCACACCATTTATTGGCTGAAAATAAATTTTAGTTTAATTTTATAAAGTTGTACGGAAAAATTCTTGTTGCAGTAATAAATTAGCATGCTTTATATAATTATATGTAGCCGCCTAGGTTGTTTTACCACACCTTGAATCCGGGATCGTTTCCCGGATCGGGCTTGGGTGCTTGTGATATCCTCGTTAGGGGTAATAATGGTCGTCCATTGGATACCCTTTCACAAGTGCCTGTCACTTTTGGTGACCCACCTTGAGCCAAGGCTTGATATGCCATTACCACGCCGTTGAAAAAGAAGAATAATTATACATATTGCCCGTATTGAAGATTGAAACCATAAAATCAGTCTTAAAATGTGATTATTCCGAAGGCAATAGATTCGATTAATGAGTTTAGACTGGGATTTAAATCATGATTTATAAACGAGCTGTGCAATAAATCGTGATTTTTTGCACAGGGCGCTGAGCCATCCCATTGATTTATCATTTTGGTTATAGGCCAGGTTTGACCTAGTTGACTACAACTCGGACCCGAGATGAGTTAAAAATTTTCTGCGCTTGCTGATCTTTACTGCCGGGTATCATTGGCAGCGGGCAAAGTGTGTGAAATCGTTCAAATAGATTTAATTCAACCCCTGCACCTCGCAATGTTTCCCCTCTGCGTAAGGAAGAATGTGAAAGGAACATGAAATTATAAAATTATTCTATTTCTGTAAAATAAATTTTAGAAATTCTTTTTTTAAGTATGAAAGCTGTGATTTTCATTTGAGAAAATTTAGTGGCATACTGCAAAAGCTTGCCCCGTCATCCCATTGTGCCCCCTGTTAAACCCAAAGTTCATTACAAACAATGTAATTCTCCAAAGCTCCCAAGAATAAATTTTTTCTCCTTTTTAAACCAATTACTTTAGAAATTAATAACTCTAAGAGACCGTAAGTTAAATTCTATCATTGCTCGCATTGTCAAATTCAGTGTCTGGGGTAACATTTTATGTAAGGAGAGCGGAGGCGCAAGAAAACGATTAAGTGAATAAACAATGACGGTTTGTATCGGGAATTTCAAAGTTAAATCGGAAACAACTATACAGAAGTCCCCCATAGAAAACACTAAGCAATAAATATTGGTTTAAACAGCTTATTTCTGTGAAAATTAAAATTAACTCCAAATATCGCAAAGGTTCGGTTTTTTTTTTTTTTTTCCCGTAGACTGTACATTTACTATAGTGATCATTTAGTACTCTTTTCCGCTTTAGAAAACAGCTCTATCTCCAGCTAAAATAAATGAGCATATTTATATTTATTTTTACAATTTTTATGTGTTCATAAACAATCAGATTTATTATTATTTTTTTTAATTGTAGAAATTCTGCCTTTAATTCTGATGATAAATCTACAAATGAAAATTTGGCTGATTCCACGGTAGAAGTTTTCAAGAGTCTTGGATAACTAAGTTTCCTTGGCTATTTTATGACAGCTCAAATAATCGCGCCTGCAAATGCTTTCATGCAGTAAAATGGAACAGAATTTTATTTCTGTTGGATTTAAAAATTGGAAACATGCTTTACGAAAATTCGCCTCGCACGAAAAATCCAGTTGCCACCGCGAAGCCACCGAAAAAATTACGTCGATGAAATCCAATATATGTGTAACTGCCTGTCTAGATGCGAAAAAGAAATGTTGGAAGGAAGAGATGCACTTCACATAATTTTACCTCTCTGTTATATGCCGCACGTCAAGGCATTGCCATAAGAGTGCATGAACCTCAGCAATCTAACTTCTACCAGCTTTTAAAGACCAGGGCATATGAATCCGAAGCTATATCTAAATGGATTACTCGCGACGAAAAATACAAATGGTTATCTCCGGATATACAAAATGAAATTTTAGAATTGATGGCACATAACATATTAAGAACCGTTGTGGAGAGTATAGAAAGCAGCAAATACTTCTCAATTATACTGGATGAAACCGCCGACGTTTCAGGGAAAGAACAAGTAAGCATCTGTTTGCGCCACGTAAATAGAGACGATTTTATTGTAAATGAAGAATTTTTGGGTTTTTATGAAACGGACCAAACTACTTCCGAAGCATTATTTTTACTTTTAGAAGACTCGTTGAAAAGATTTCAATTATCATTTGAAAACTGCCGAGGGCAATGTTACGATGGAGCAAGTAATGTTGCAGGAAAATTTTCAGGCTTGCAAGAACGTGTAAAACAATGCCAACCTGCTGCTCAATTTGTCCACTGCTCTGCTCATTGTTTAAATCTAACTGTGCAAGATGCAATGCAAAGAGACGCGAGCACCCGTGACTGCCTCAACATTGTAAAGGACCTCATAACTTTCATAAAATCGTCTCCGAAACGTTTAGCTGCATTTCGCAATATTCAACCGTCAAACTCAAATGACTTACGCCCGTTGTGTCCTACTAGATGGTTAATGCGATCTAGCAGTGTCCAGAGTTTTAAATAACTACAAGACTTTAATAGAATTTTTCTATAATTTGAGCTCTGGACAAATATCAAGATACGATGTTGCTTCAAAATGCAATGGTTTTTTGAAACAGTTGATTTCTTTTGAATTTTTCTTTTCTTTAAATTGTATCATGAAAATTCTTGGTCCTGTGGAGGAAATTAATAGAGTTGTACAATCGCCAAATTTGTCACTAAGGTCAACTGAAAAAGAAATCGATATTTTAAAAGACATACTAAGTGCTTGCCGCCATGAAAATGCATTTTCTTTGTTTTGGAACGATGTCAATGTTCATGCACGTAGTTTCGATTTAGAGGAACCGTCAATACCCAGAGTCAGAAAAAAAACAAAACGAATCGATGGAGGAAGTGATCCATTTGTATATATAGATGCAGAACATTATTTCAGAAAAAAAGTTCTTTGAACTTGTAGACATAGTTCAAAATTCTTTAAGTGAAAGATATAAGAACTGCATCGTTTTTTCAAGATTGAAAGATATTGAGAAATTTTTGACAAACTCCTTAAACTCTGAACGTAGTTGCGATTTATCAATAGCTGAACTGAAAGATGCACTAGGAGAGAATCTTCCACTAGACTTTGACATCGATAGACTAAAATTGCATATTATGATGCTAGCTGACGTATATAAAGAACGAAAGAAAAACGTTAAGAGTATGTCAGAACTTAAACAATCGTTTCAGGATGAAAAGGCCCTTTCTTTAACTTTTCCAGAGATTGCAAAACTTATACAGATATTTTACGTTATTCCCGTGACTACATGCACTGCTGAGCGAAGTTTCAGCTTGCTTCGCAGAGTTAAGAATTATTTAAGAGCAACTATGTCTCAACAAAGACTTAATCATTTAGCTATATTGAACACTTATAAGGAGCATGCTGATAAATTAGATGCTAAAGAACTCGTTAATGAATTTATTATAAGATCTCCACAAAGACTGAATACATTTGCAAAATATTGAGCTATATCGGAATGTCTTTTTGCAGAAATATTGTCTTGCAGCAGGGAAAGGGGGATATTTAATGACCGCTTTATGCATTTTTTAACTGTGTCAATTTTTTACTCTTTTTATAATAGGAAATATATCGTGTGTTTCAAGCAACTGAAGGGTAACTTTGAACTAGAACTAAATTTCATTTCCATAGCCTTCATTACATATAATTTTTGAGAGTGATTATAATTAAACCATCAAAACCACAGAATCGCAAAAGTTGGAATAATTGTAAAAGTTTCATTTAATTTATAATTTTATATGTTATGTGTAAAGTATTTATTAAGTCTAATACTGAAATATTTAGCTCTTAAAATGTTCAATTGAATATTTCTTTGCTTTTAACTTTTTCTCTATACTTCTGATTATAATACTGTTTTCAACTAATATAAATTAGTCTAGAATAAAATTAATATTTTAAATATAAAATACTCATAAATTTTTTGCTTAAGGAAAAAATGAAATAAAAATAATTTTAATCTTATATTTATTATTTCTGGTGACATACTTTATTTTTACCTATCCTTTTATCTTACTTCAGTTTAATAAGGCTGCAATTGAGACGATTAAAAGGTGTTGCATGGTGACATGAGGTAAGTGTTCGTGTATGTGTGCGCATACGTGTGCACAAACAGATGAATCGATATATATATTACTGTTTTCCATTATGGTGTCTGACTTTTTTTTAATTTTCCCACGAAAAGAACGGCCCACTGTTGTTGCTGATAATCGTCAGTATTGTTACTGAGATTTAAATTTAAGTTATTTCTCTTTTGCTGTCCAATATACGCATTTTGTTTTCATATATATTATCAATAATTATATATATATATATATCTATATGTATATATGTGTATGTATATATATATATATACATACACATATATACATATAGATATATATATATGTACATTATAGGTGAAGCCCAAGCCCCCCCAATAGTTCTGGAAACTTTACGCCTATGTCCGCTTAACTGAGACGATCTGCCATGATCAGCCTAACTGCCTCGACCTGCCACGAACTCACGGACTAAGAGGGTACAGGACAATCATCCAAGCATTGTGAAAGAACTAAATGAAATTTGCCTAAAAGGTAGCGCTGGAAGTCGTACCCATTAATTTTTGGCGCATGCGTCGTGTGCTAGTAGCTAAAACGTAAACAAATATCAACGGAAGCACCCCGCGGGAGATGCTTACGCCGTGTGTCGTCAGAGGGCGCCCATGCCGTTAATCATTAAAAGGGGGTCGCATATTTTCCTTTCAGAGGGTGACGCAGTTTCGCCCGTCTACCGCTTCCCGATGATCGTCCTAAAGCCTCTTAGTCCGTGCACGAACTGCTATCGGTCTGCTACGATTACGGCGAAAACTCCTCCTTTTATTTGTCACTGCCGACTGCGCATCTCATTTCGGAGTTGTTCCCCGGCTGCGCGGTTGAACGGCGTTTACCGGGCTTCTGGAGCGCATCGGTGATTGGGTGAACAACTTGTAACAGTTTTCTCCGGGCGATACTCACTTCGCCAACCAATCATTACGCCCGTCCAAGATGACGGCTGTTGACGAACTGGAGATTTGTGTTGTGCGTCTTAATCGATCGTTGACGCAAGCCACGGTTAAAGCGAGGTTTAAATTTAACATAAAGTTGTTCCTTTAAGTTCATTTAGCATTTGAATTAAACTGCTTGCCTTTGGGAATTTATTTAATTAACTTTAAGTTGTTGAAACTTTATCTGGACCTTTTACTGTGGCCTTTAAGGTTGGAAGGTTTCACAATTCAGGTAAGTCAGAAATTAAATACACATAAGAGTTGGGATATTTATTGTTCACAAATAGCCATTGGGAACAGTATTGACATTCTAGTGGTAAATTTCAGGTGACTACAATGAATTGTGCATAATTATCTCATTACTAAATAATCATCCTAGGGTACCCTGGTGCAAATATTTTTTTTTGCAACAAAGTTAATAACAGGTTGTAACGAAAGTTTTCCGCCAGATTTGCTTGAGTCAGCTCATGCGGTACCGAGCGATTGATCTTATATGTCAAGTTTATACCATGCCTTGCGCGATAATGGACATGATACTAAAGTCTAACTCTAGCTAGCTCTCGAGTGGATGAATATTTCATCTTCTTCCACAAATTCTCGTAGGCGGGCCTCATCATTATCAGTAGGCCGGCCAGAGCGCTCTGCTTCTTAAATGTCCTAGTCCTCGTTTTTGAATTTTCGGTACCAAATCTTCACAATGTCGTATGATACAACAGTAGTACCTTAAGCTGTACACATGATTCGGTGTCATTATGTTGCTGACTTTTTACAACAGAACTGAGAGTAAATGATGGTTCAACCTGGTAGCGTGATAGTTCCATTTCAGAGACCTTATACTTAATCATATTGTTTTACAGATTTCACAACACAGTGCTCTAAAACAAGTCTTTTCTTTAAATAACAAAAATCGTTTGACAAAATATTGGCAAAGACACCAACGCGAACTGTTTGTGCAGACAATAGCTCCAGTGGGTTACAACCTAATATTTTAATATGGCCTGTTTAATTGTGCAGTTCTGAAGCACGTAATTTTTTTTTACTTAAATATATTACTTTTGCATTAATTTTTGCTTAATCATGAGACGTCACAATAAGGATTTTCCAACCAACTGTAATTGATTTTATGTGACATTTAACCTGCTAAGCCTAAGAACTAATGATGTATTTCTTGATCTGCATAATATGTTTAATTATCTTAATTTGTTAATAAATACTGAATTTTAATCCTATTGGGTTCTCTTTATTTCGACGATTTACACACAAGGGCGGTAAGCGTTAACCTGGGTTATTTTTGTAATACAGTAGAACCTCCATAAGTTGACCACCTAAGGGACTGTAACTAAGTGGTTAACATACAGAGGTGGTCAACTTACGGAATTTTTAGAAAATATTTAGAACAATATTGGAAAAAATTTAGTAAGCATTTTTAGTATTTTTTGAGGAAAAATTTAGCACTTACTCATTTTTATTTTTATTGATGGTAAAGCATATTTTTACAATTTTTCAAAGAATGAGTCAATTTGTGTTTGCGTCCTCTTTTTGTTCTTTAAGTAACTGTAAAAAGCACTTTCACAGTTTATAAGTCCACTAAGCATGCTTGGGCAATTTTCTGCAGCAAAGTCTTTTAAGTTGCTCCATCATGCGCTTGACATCGTTTTCGCTCAGAGTTGGGTACTTTTCAGTTCCATCGTCACCTGGATCTTCATCCTCTTCCACCCGTCCATTTCTTGTACCTTAAACCTCTCGTCACCCTGAACCTCATAGGAGGCTCCTATTTCAAATAGCAATATTTAGAGAGAAAACAATTGAATTTAGTATTTTTTTTTCTTTCAGTGATATCAATATCATTCATTCGTGTATAAAGTATAGGAGGCTCTTCACTAGATGCATAAATCGTGCCTAGATTGCAGTACGAGTCCATTTAGGTCATTTTTTACAGTTTTCGCTTCATTGTTTCAGGAGAAAAATTAAGAAAATAGGGACGCTGCTTTTTGGCCATTTTTTTTTTCTTTTTAAGGTAAGTATAGTTTTTTTTCTTATTCCTCAACCTTTACCTAATAGGTGCATCCTTTTAAATTAATTCTAGCGTAACAAAATGCTTCGAAAATGCAGAAATGAATATTAGAAAAAGCTAATATGAATCGACATTAGAAAAAAATATTTTTGCATGATTTATAATAGTATTTCAGATGCATTCAATGCTAGACAGATTTGTTTTCTCTGATTTTTCATAATTCGGTGACGAGAGGGTTAAGGCCGAATCAGACTCACGTGCGATTGCCGGACGCTGCAGGCAGGGCTGGCCCAAGGGGGGTGCGAATGTAGGCGATCGCCTAAGGCCCCGCTCCTGGGCCATTTTATTGCTATCTCATAAGACATGATAGAGAAAAGGCCCCGCTCTTGCGCTTCGCCTGGGGCCCCGCACGCCCCTTGGGCCGTCTCTGCTGCAGGGTTTTTTTTTTTAATATTCAAGGCATTGTAAAAGGGCTCCAACAGTGCAGGGGCGAAGAATTTATTGGCTTTTAATGACAGTCGGGATTCGCCTCCAAAGGATAACCCGTGAAACCAGGCGCGTAGCCAGGAAAATTTTTCGGGGGGGGGGGGAATATATCCCGATATCCCCCCCATGGCTACGCCCCTGCGTGAAACCACAAAAGCACGCTCAGCACACAATGGGGGCACTTTTCTCCCCAATCCGTCTACCAGATACTGAAAAATAGATTGAGTTCCCCCTCCAGCGTACTGAAACGGACGTGAGTCAGAGTGTGCACAGCCAGCCTGCGTCAAAAAAGGATCTCTAGATCTGTGGCACGCGATGAACGTTTCGATCGTCCGCCATCTTGCGGGTCGTTAAGTCGAGCGATGGCAACAGCTGCCCTTTTTTCAGCATTGCAGCAGATGTCACTGCTGTTCAAAATAATCGTGACAATTTTTTTACGGGAAATGACGTGCTAAAAAATAAAGGATTCTCGTATAAGCTCTGTCACCCGCAACTATTTTTATAGAAATGAAATCCATTCTTCGTGACTGGCAACAGTCAAAACGTCAGAGTTTGGTGTTCCCAGAGCGGGATCACTGCGTGTTAAAGGGTTAAAGAAGAGACAGCACTCATCAGTATTAAAGATGTCCTCATCTTTAAAGCCTTTAGTAAACTGTGGGAATTTTTCAATAAACTTCTCCACCACTTCAGCTGAAATCTCATTCGATTCCCCCACACTAAAGTTTTTTCTCGTATCGTATTTTGAATTTTTCCAGCCAACCTGCTGACGCTTGGAAGTCCTCTATTTCGAATTCTTTTGCAAATTTTTCTACTACTTCCTCAAGCATAGGTCCTGACATTCTTGCATTGAATGATCTCATCTCTTTAAACCAACGAAATATAGCTTAGTTCACAGCGTCGAGACCATGTTTTTCTGCGTTTTAAAATGTTGCTCACAGTTGTCTTGCTCCCACTAAATTTTTCCGCTGTCTTTCTTTGGCTGCTGCTTTCCAGAAAACTAAGAAGATCCACTTTCTCCTTTAATTTAAGTTCTTTTAGAGCTACTCTTTGCGCCATTTTCAATCACAGTTGGCAAATATGCAATTTGACTGGTCCTGTCACGACGCGACGTCTAGAAAAAAAAGAACAAAATATGTTGCACACAGGAGCGGCCCTATAGGGCCGGACAAACCGGACCCCTGTCCGGGGCGGCATTTTGGCTCGAATTTGAAAATTACATTTTGTATTAGCAAAAGAATTGTTAAAAAATATTCCGAAGAATATCATTCTATATAAATTTACTAGATGAATAGATGATGTACCCATCCGTCATTGATGGGTTTTTACTAACCGCGCGAAATATCGTTTGCATTGTAGGAGTACAAAAAAATGGAATTAGCATACTGGCAGAAATATAGAAAGCAAAGTTATAACCCTTGCGTATTGTTCAAAGATTACAGGTTAGAGAGTAACAAATAACTGAGACAAACTGTCAATAGAGAAAATATTTTACATTCAAAATTAACGTTTTCTTTTAGTGAATAAGCTTCAATGAATATTAAACCGAAAAGAGAATATCTGGAAAATGCTTTATAATAGCAAGTAGCCTACACTGCAACGTCTGATTGAATTACATTTTGAGGATTTTACTTGATGCGCGAAAAACTTTACATCAAAGTTTACGTCATACTTCAAAAATAATTCAAATTTGAAGAAAATTAAAAACCTGTAATTTTAATTTACTAACCGCCTACTATTTAACAAAATTTCATTTCATTCCCTTTTGTCTTTTAGTTATTTTCACGAAGCGGTCAAACAAAATTTTCTCAATAATATATATATATATATGTTACAGTGAAAACCCGAATTAACTAGGGAAAACGGGTTCTAACTGAATGCGTTAGGGAAAACCCGAATTAACTAGTCAAAACGCGTTCTGACTGACAGCGCTAGGCAAAACCCGAATTAACTAGGGAAAACCTGTTTTATTCAAGTAGCGGTAGCACGGTTCCGAGGGGCCCCTACAGCGGAGGCATATTTTCCAGGGGGCCCCCTGAAGTGATGGCCGGACCCACTGATGTTTTTTGGGGTTTTGCAGAGGGCCAGCATTAGCATATTTTTGAGGGGGCCCCCTTAAGCGATGGCTGGAACCATTGATGTTTCTTTGGGTCTCGCAGGGTTCAGAGTTAGCATATTTTCCAAGGGGCCCTTCAGTGGTGGCCAGACCCACTGATGTTTTTTTGGGTCTCGCAAAGGGCCAACGTTAGCATATTTCGAGAGGGCCCCCTGAAGTGATGGCCGGACACACTGATGTTTTTTTGGGTCTCGCAGAGGGCAGCGTTAGCATATTTTCGAGGGGGGCCCGCTACAGCGGTGGCCGGACACAGTAATGTTTTTTGGGTCTCGCAAAGGACCAGCGTTAGTATATTTTCCAGGGGAGCCCCTACAGCGGTGCCGGATCCACTGATGTTTTTTTGGGTCTCGCAAGGGGCCAGCGTTAGCATATTTTCGAGGGGGCCCCTTGAAGTGATGGCCGGACACAGTGATATTTTTTGGGTCTCGCAAAGGCCAGCGTTAGTATATTTTCGAGGGGGCTCCCTAAAGCGAAGGCTGGACCCATTGATGTTTCTTTGGGTCTCGCAGGGGTCCAGAGTTAGCATATTTTCCAGGGGCCCCCACAGTGATGACCGGACCCACTGATGTTTCTTTGGGTCTCCCAAAGGGCCAGCGTTAGCATATTTTCGACGAGGCCCCTACAGTGGTGGCCGGACCCACTGATTTTTTTGGGTCTCCCAAAGGGCCAGCGTTAGCATATTTTCGACGGGGCCCCTACAGCGGTGGCCGGACCCACTGATTTTTTTTGGGTCTCCCAAAGGGCCATCGTTAGCATATTTTCGACGGGCCCCCTGAAGTGATGGCCGGACCCACTGATGTTTATTGGGGTCTCGCAGAGGGCCAGCGTTAGCATATTTTCGAAGGGGGAGCAAAATCCAATTTTTAGTGGATAAAGCATTAACATTCCTGAATTCACATGGGAAAACATAGGGGTCCTGCCACCACCGTTTGGGGGCACCTCTCGAAAAAATACTAACGCTGGCTCTTTGCGAGACTCGAAAAAAATCAGTGGGTCTAGCCATCACTTTAGGAGGCCCCCTGGAAAATATGCCTCCGCTGTAGGGGTCCCTCGAAAACGTGCTACCGCTACTCGAATAAATCGGGTTTTCCCTAGTTAATTCGGGTTTTGCCTAGCGCAGTCAGTCAGAACGCGTTTTCCCTAGTTAATTCGGGTTTTAACTGTAACATATATATATAATATATATATTTAATTAGGAAGAATTCAAACAATGTTATTTTATTTAACTCAGTCTCCTCGATAGTAACTGAATTTTGTTCTACTAACTTTAGAAATTTTAATATTACGCCTGTAAAATTCTTGCACAATTTTCTCAAAATTAAAAAAATAATAATTATTTTAAAAAAATCGACGTATTTTGTTTAAGTCGAACAGCCACCTATTTTATTATCTCCAGACGCCTTAAAGTGATACCCTTCCCCCTCTCTCCTCGCACCCTAAAAAAGAAAAAATACAATGCAACTTTTACAGATACTTTCAATTTATTCAAATCTTTTAAAAATGTCTATGATGCTTTGTTACCCGTATGACCTAATTTCATTCTGTTCTCTTAATCCGTTTTTGATGGATGCCAGAACAAACTTTTTAAGCGATTTTTACAAAATCTCAAAGTCTATGAATTATTTAAAACAATTTTGGTATCTATTGTTTTAATTAACTTACCATTGAATATAATTCCAAATTTCATTCTATTCCATTGAGTCATTTTTTAACAAAGAGCGAACATACATTTACGCACAGTTTTCAAACATCAGTTTTAAATCTCAAAACTTTTAAAAGAATTAGAAATATTTTAGCACCTGCAGTTTAAATTAAGTTGCCACTTTTGGTGTTGCAATAAATTTCATTTCATTTGCTTCAGTTGTTTATATGCGGTGTGCAAGCAAATATTTACACATTTTGCATAGGTTTTTCACAATGTTTCCAGTTGAGATTCAAATTGCACTTTGTTAATGAAATTCAACAAGACTTTTACTATCCCATATTTCTAGATTGCATTCCTGATGTCGAAAAAATCGCATTCTTAGTAAGGTATAAAGGTATTGACAAATCTAATTCCAATGAGGCTACCGTTAAAATTGATGAAAGAATTTTAAGTTTTTGTTCCAGTGATTTGGTTTCAGGATTATTTAGCTTTCACAAACAGTTCATGTTCCTATGCTCTATTATTATTTGGTACAAAATCTTCAGTTGCGTGAATCTATTAAGAAAGATATTGCAGTCAAAAGACAACGATTTACCACCTGCTCTAGAACTCTTAAGAAACTGTAAAGATTTTTTGAAAGGATCTTCGATTGGATGTTATTTTAAATGAAATGTTCTGTTATGCAAGTGAACTGACCAACAAGATAGTATTCTGGCTGAACACTGAGTTTACTCAGCCACGTAGCTTATTAATTTTGATTGCAAAGCATGAGATGATCTGATGGAAAATCCTAAATTAAAATTCAAGATAGTTTTTTTTTTTTTTTTTTTTCCAGTAAACAAAGCGATTAATACCTTAGAGTGCAGATTTGATTTAATAAGTACCCAATGTAATTATTTTAAATTTTTGTAAGGCAAAGTTACTGTGTGTGCATATGAGTTAAAAGATACTCAGTGCTAATTAAACAGTGTAATAGTGTTAACACTGTTTATAGAGTAAGCAAATGGAGTTAATGCTGACCGATGGTTATTCGGGGAATATAAACGCGCTTGATCTAGTAAAAGAAATAGTGTCAGTTGCGGCCTTATTAGGCAAAACGGAAATCCCAATTGAAATTTTAAAGCTAATTTAAACTATAGATTTTACACCACATCTTGCTATTGCTTCGAGAATATCGCTTTCTTTTCCGATAATTGTGGCAAGTGCAGAGAAGAGTTTCTCAAAATTAAAGTTAACTAAAAATTTCTTATGTTCCACAACTCTTCCAGATAGGTTAAATAATTTAACTACATTGGCTATCGAACATGAATTAGTTGAAAAATTGATTTAAGAGAAAAAGTCAGAAATTTTGCAGAATTAAAAGTAAAAAACAACAACAACAACAACTCTTGATTTTTCTCTCTTTCTTTTGGTATTTAGCTTAATGTGTGGTTTTTAATAAATATGGTTTTTCTTATGCAGTGTTATGTTTAAAGAGCCATTCGAGTTTTATAGGCATGAAAACAGTATCTGTGAACAATATTTCTTTTAATAGTAATTTTACTGTGTTGGGGGGTGGGGGCGGCATTTTATATTTTTGTCCGGGGCGGCAAAACTGTTAGGGCCGGCCCTGGTTGCACATGCGAGAGATACATGATTAACTAAAAGCTTAAGGCTCACGCGCCCACGGGTTTCGACCATCATAATCTCAGCTCCATTTTTGGGTGCCTGTTCCGTGGTTGCTAATAGCCACGAGACATTCTGGAACAAACTCGTACTGAAACTGGAGAACAAACGTAGGGAAAAGCAAAATTCAAGTATCAGGGGTCAAGTTACAGAGATTAAAACCTAGTAAAAAGTAGTCAACATACAACTCACGGAGGTGGTCAACATAGAGAGGTAAATCTCCATTGAAAATGCGTTGTGACCATTCAAACTAATAAATTTTGGCCAACATGAGAGGGGGTCAATGTAGAGACAGGGTGTCGACAGATCAGGGAAATCATGGAAAAATCAGGGTACTTTATCAATCTGGAAAAATCATGGAAATATCAGGGAATTTTGGAAAAATATTTAAAATTCAGGGAACTTTCGTTTTTGCCTAGTGAACTTAGATCATTTTTAATTGTCAATCTGACGTGCGGCTCCGTTCTGGATCACACGATACTCAACTGATGCACAAATACAGACATTTTACAAATCCGAAACCAGAATACAGATTACAGATTATACGAGAACATAGAAATATGAATCCGAGACTCAGGGATGTAGGCACTGTCACTATACGAATCCGAAAAAGCGCATGTGTTCAGACTCGTTCTAAGATGTGGATCATACAAGAGACCGGATATGCGAATCATATCGGCATGTGAATCAATTTTGCATGTGAATTGCTTCTTGAATAAAGTCATAGGTAAAATGAATGATAAAACATGATTTAGTCTTCTACTGCGCCATTGTGTTTTTTAAAGTGATGGGACATTTGCGTGATGCCAGCTAAGCTCCCCTGCAAGATGATTTTTTTTTTAATAGATAGTGTTCATTTTTAAGCCTTTTTACATATTTTTTAAAATTTGAAACGATACATTGATTGAAATAAAATAAGTTGATTAGGTGGCCATTTTATTTTGATCAGTCATCCTTACGCTTAAAATTGAACACTTATAAAACGAGGAAACTTTCTGCTACATATTGTCGTTTAGTGTTCAACTAAATTTTATGTTTGGATTTATAAAACTGAACTACAATTTTATTAATATTAAGCATTTTTGTGGTTTTCTATTATTTATTTCCCTATATGAAGCATTCACCTGTTGGTGCATGATACACAATGGTGATTTACACGAAAGATTATGGTATGTATGTAATTAGTTCTGGAAATTTGATAAAGATAGTCAGGGAAATCAGGGAAAAATCAGGGAACTTTTTTTCTCAATTTCTGTAGCCACCCTGAGAGAGATGGTCAACATTGGAGGTTTTACTGTATTTCACAACGCATGATAACTTTACTTTCAGAGTAAATATCAATTGAAGTGTTCAAATAGTAGCTATGGAGACTTTAGGTATTAATTTAATCATTGGGAACTTGTAATCAGTGTTAGACTACACTCCTTAAAATGCACTTAAATAGGCCATATTAAAAAAAAAAAATCATAAGATGGGCTTATTTTTATCCTATAATCACGGATTCTATGCCCGGACGACTACATTCCTGTGCTTGATTTGTCTAGAGAAACACTGAACGCAGAGGTGCCCTTTTTTCGATCTCGCCGAAATTACTCTATATAATGAGTATAGGCATTTCAAAATGTTTAACCATTCTAGGGCTGTAACTCGCGAACTATTGGTCGCACGGAAATCCACCAAAAATGCACGTGATCTACTTCACAAAAGCTACACGCCTACCAAGTTTCATTACTTTATCTCAAGCGTAATTAGGTTAAAAATTCAACAGTACAACAGCAGAGGCCGTTACTAGGGCTGCACATTGTTCAAAGGGCGCATATCTCCCAGTTCTAAGACCGGACGCTTACATCGCTCAAGTTCTACTACTACTCCGTTACCAGGGCTGCACATTGTTCAAAGGGCGCATATCTCCCAGTTCTAAGACCGGTCGCTTACATCGCTCAAGTCCTACTACTCCTACTCAAGTGTTTGATTTATCGAGTGAAACACTACCCGCAGAGGTGCCGTTTTGTCGATCACGCCGAAATTACTCTATATAAAGGGTATAGGCATTTGAAAATGTTTAACCATTCTAGGGCTGTAACTCGCGAAATATTGTTCGCTCAAAAATCAACCAGATATGTACGTGATCTACTTTACAAAAGCTACATGTCCAAGGTTCATTATTTTATCTCAAGAGTATGCAGTTTAAAAATTCAACAAGCGTTACAACAAAGTAGTATACGACGCCTGCACTGTGTTCAAAGGACGCATATCTCCCGGTTTTAAGACCGGACGATTGCATCGCTCATGTATTCGCTTTGTCTAGTGAAAAACTACACGCAGAGGTGCCATTTTTCGATCACGCCGAAATTACTCTATATAAAGGGTATAGGTATTTGAAAATGTTTAACCATTCTAGGGCTGTAACTCGCGAACTATTGGTCGCACAAAAATCAAACAGATATGCACATGATCTACTTTACAAAAGCTACACGCATACCAAATTTCATTATTTTATCGCAAGTAGGTTAAAAATTCAATAACCAGATCAACAGACGCCTCTAGGAGGTCTGCACTGTGTTCAAAGGACGCATATATCCCGGTTCTAAGATCGGACGATTATATCTCATGCGTGTGATTTGTCTAGTGAAACACTACACGCAGAATTGCCATTTTGCCCATCACGCCGAAATTACTCTATAGAGCATTTCGACGGACCCCTCCTCTCTGCGATCGGTCGTCGTCTTGCGTGACAGCTTGGGGTTCTCGTAATGTATTTCAATGGGAAAAACCCGATTTTCAACATTCAAAAAAAGTATTAAATTTAATTTTTTGGATAATTGTAATGGATGGAATTTGTTAATCAGACATTCGACTTTTGTGTCCCAGGTGGTGTTTAATATTTTAAAAAGCTTAACATATAATATTTTAATGATATTTCAAGCAACTTTTTCAGCTGGTACTGCGTTCGGAAAGACAACATTATGTACGGGAATGAACACAACGGTTGTTTTAAGATTCGGCAGCTTTGTTCGGCAGGTTATTCGGATTACTGTTTATTTACAAATATCATTGTTGTGCATGCGAAATTTTCTTACGTTGTGAGATTTATGCAAGAATAAAGTTTTGTTTTTGAATTATAATTCATCGGATATTCTGTATGCCCTAGAAAACATCAAATTCCATTAATATTTATAATAAAGAAGTGTTTATTTAAATTCCTATTACGATATATTCAGATTGTTTTTTTTTCTTTTATAAAAAATAAATGTACTGCTTGTTATTATTTATCATAGTGTTCTTTTAAATATGTAAATGCCTGTAAAATAAGACCAGTTATCCCATTAATAAAAAAGTGTAACATATGCATCGCATAACATATTTGTACATGTAATTAATCTAATACGTCTGAATATGAATTAAAAAATAATCCAATAAATCAACTGAATTAAAGACGTAGACCAATTAATGTAATCTTTACTTAGTTGCATAATTATTTAAATTGACAGTAAACATGAGTGCAAAATGTAAATGTATAATTCCATAAAGCTTCTGCCTTTTTATTATAAGATGGAAAACATTTCTGTTTTGCAATGTTAGCTTATAAAACTGTACTAAACAATTCTACAATTACATTTTTGAATTTTGTTTCTAGTTAGAATCAGAACAGAAATGAAAAGCTGGAACTCTGACCCAGTATTTATTTTTTCTGGGTGAATTTTTACATATTAGGCAAAACCCAGCAAAGCTCATGAATACTTTGCTCCAAAGCCCAACACTAGTACATTAATTCATAAATTTTCCCCTTTTCAAGCACAAACTGATTTTAGCAGACAAGACAAATCATATTCACTTCACCTCGACCAGATTTGAGAGTCCTAAGACCATCAGAATTTGGGTGTTTTCTGTATAATGTTTATATTTCTTCCTGCTAATTTCCGACTATTTAATTTTATATCACTGTTCTGTGAAATAATTATTATATGGGAAAATCTTTAAATTATCGTTATTTTAGTTAAATGTGCTACCAACCCCATATTGCAGGGGTTTGCAGTTCGCTACTGAGTATTAACATAAGAATATTAAGGCTCCGGCAGCTTTTTTTGCTAGAAATTGCCGCTAGCCCTGGAGAATTACATGTTTTCTCATTGAAAAATTTCTTTCGTTAATTCCCAAAATGTTACACTTTTTGTATGTAACCCGCATACAAAAATATCCCCAATCAGTAAAATGTGCTCCATATTCTAATGAGGTGATGTACAAAATTTGAGAATTATATCCAGAAAAGTGTCAAATGTATGAAGATAATACGTACTGACTTAAACCACTTTTCAGTTGCTCTGTAAGGGGAAAAAATCACATTTTAAGGGTCATATGGATAATTTGAAACAATATGTTACATTCAAATTCAAGTATAGACCCCAATCATCTTTGTTTATAGATATCTCTTAAGGCCTTTTATGATGAAAGGCTGAAATTTTGTACGTAATCTCATTTGTGCATGGGGTACATTTTACTTATAGGGAATTTTTTTGTATGGTAGTTGTAAGCAAATTTAAAAAGTGTTAACTCTTTGAAAATTAACAAGAGGAATTTTTTCGTACCTTATTAGCACTTAGGTGCTATTTCTTTCTAGCACGGTGTGGCAAGTAGACACTTTTCAAGTTTCTTGAAATTGACATTTTCAATATTCTTGCCAAAATTTTCAATGTTCTTGGGACTTGGTGTTATCACTTTTAGTGATTACATCGTGCAACCATGTTTTTCGGTTCAATCACAACTAGTGTGTCGGTAAAAGATTTTGCAATATGCACTAATCCAAAACATTTCACCACTAGGGGCTAAACTACAATATATGAAATTTTCAGTAACAGAAGTAAGCGAACAGGAGTCTATAGAAGCACTTACAGTTATCATTATCCTCTCTATATCGCAGAATTGATTGAATAGATTAAGAGAAACTGAAATTTATCCAGATTTCATATACCCGAGTGCATAAATAAAATCTGGAAGAATTTCAGTTTCCATTTTTTCAATTCACATTGCCTAATTATCTTTAATAGATAAAGAATTAAAGCATGTTATCACTTTTTGGGGCACTATGCGTGTGTCTATACAATTTACAAACACTAATATTTTTATTTCCGTGTATAATGTACAAAGAAGTATGTGATCGCAAAAAAATTGGGTATCCAGATTTTGACTACCTCTAAATATACTTTTAAGAGTTTTTGAGAGACATCTCATTATACGCATGTATGTATGTTCCTATAAATTCATGTACAAACATTATGACTGACAGCTTCATCATTTTGATCAGTGTTTCCCTGGCATCTGTACGTATGTATGCAACTCGCATATCTCAAAAACTATGAGCCGTACAATGTTGAAATTTTCTATTTAGGGTTGTAACATCTACATCCATACATTTTGCTGTATGGACAGAAATTCCTTAAAGTGTAATTTAGAGATATTAAGTTATTTCAAATGAATCAAAAGTGATATATGTTGTTAGGGATTGCAAAATGAATCTTGCCATCAAAAATGGTACCTTTATCATTTACAATTCTACTGCAGCACTCAAAAAAATTCCAACATATTACAGTCAATGGCAATTTTAGAGACATTCATCCATTTTAAGCAGAATAACATCTTACCATATGGTTAGATAATGATCCGGTGACGATCAGCCACCTCCCTCAAAAACTGCATCAGTCTCCAAACTTGGCAACTTTTGGTGTATATATGTATATATTTCATTCGCATATCTCAAAAACTATTAGTCGTAGATTGCTGAGATTTTATATACAAGATTGTTGTAACATCTTGTTGTACACCTAGATTTTTTATTCCAATCTTTTGGAGAGTTTGCAGGACAACCCAAAAGAATTTTGGTACTTGCATGTTATCCAAGCGGTCTGCTAAGACGAGCGATTTTTCGCTTAGATAAATGCAGGTTGCTTGAAATCATGATGGTTCTGAATACAACTGGCAGCAGTTTGCCAGCACATTTAAAAAAAAAATAATAATTTGGCGGGAATGTCTAATGGGATAATATGCAACTACCAGAATTCCAATACATTAATGTCTGGAGTCAGTTATTGTTTAGTCCATGCACAAAATCTCACTATTTGCCATCCACCTTGTCAAGTTTTGCCGAAATATTGCCAATTTAACGCCAAAAATAATTACGCATTTTGCATGACTAAAACCACCATTTTAACCATAGAATGTTAAAATTTTGTATTTAGAACTATTGTAACATGTAACTGTGCTTTTGAGTGCTGTCGACTGAGTAATTTATTTACAGGGTCACCCAAAAGATTTAAAATACATTAAGGGTCTATAGATATGTTCGTTTCATTAAAAATCTGTGATGAATAACTATTTCAGCTGTGACTGAAATCTCGCTAACTATCTCAAGCTTGTTGGCTTTTGTCAAAATATTGCCCAATTAAGTAAAACAAATCTTTAAAATTGAACTCAGCTTGGCGGTAAACTTTAGAATTGCAGTATTTTGTCTCTTTCAAACGAAATATGTTTAGATGAAGTGCACTGAAAATATTTCTGATTTAATAGAGGTACAAGGAAGTCATGTGGTGTCCGTATCAGATTTATTAGTTGAAGGATGTGAAAAAAAAAAAAAAAAGCAATCATAATAAAAGGAGTTATATATAAATTTTTGCAATTACTTTCTTCCATAATGATTGTATGCAAGAGAATTTTTTTTCAACACTATCATAAATTACAATGTTACTTGAAAATATGTATTCACATAATTTATACAGTAACCAGACTATGTGCAAGCAAGTGATAGATAGAAAAAAATTTGAGATGCCAGTCAGACGATTTAAATTACTTAAGTTATTTACAAAAAAAGTTTCATGTTTGACGATATTTGGCTGCATAAAATGATTTAGGTTCTTGAATGTAAACAGCAGATAAAAACAGTATTCTTCAAGAAAAATTGGTACTTGCGTATTATCCCGGCAGTCAAACAAGACGAGTGATTTTTCGCCAAGTTAAATGCTGAATGCATGAAATTATTAATGGTTTAGATACGATTAATAGTATAGTTTGCCAGCACATTTGATGAAAAAATAGTTTATTGGAAATGACCAACGGGATAATATGCAAGTACCGAAAAATCTAAGAATCTTCAGAATAATTTCTAATCCTAATATTAGTTACACGCAGAACAGAGTGGAAATAGATTTAGGTGAAAGAATAAGGATTTATTTTAACGAAATACAGTGTAACCATTTAATCATCTGTCCATGGACACAAGAAGAGTAGAACCTTGATTTCAAGAAGTCGAAGAAACAACAGAAAAAATCAAGACAGCAAGGTGAAATAAAAGAGGAAGTTCCACTGCATACCTAATTTAGAATACCGCAAAAGAATAAAAAGGCTGGTAGCCAAGTTTAGTGATTATAAACGAGTAGATTCTAGAGTTTTTTTTTTTTTTTTTTTTTTTTTTAGGGTAAGCAACAATAAGTAATTGTACATAAACACATCGGACTATATTCCGTATACGGTGCCTTGTTTACATGTCAATGGTTTGTTTACAAATCATTGGCGAACAATCTGACGCGAGAGTGAGCGATGCACCGCCAACTGCCGGTGGTAGTTGTGACTGGCAACCATAAAGAATACGTGTTTCGTCAGGTTTGGGAATTTGAAATTGTTTGCGTTATTGATGGAAGGGAATGAAATGTGTTATGTTAATATAAGAAAAGAATTTGTGGGTGTTTGTTAGAAATATAGTACGTTATAAGCCGGTGGGTGTTGGGGACATTTCTGAGCGGTTATTTACCAAAAAAATAGAGGTAAGTGTTCTTTTTTAACGAATCTTTCGATGTTTAAGGTTTTTAATGTGAATTTTAAATTGATATTTGAAGTGTTTATGTTTTCGTAAGTGCTATTTACGTGCTATTCTAATCATACTGACTTTATAAGAGGTGTACAACTAGGTTGTTGAATCCACCGATGTTTTTTTGAGTTGAAAACGGGCCAGTGTTTGCCCAGTTTACATTAGCTGTACAACTAGGTTGCTTAGTTCACTGTTGTTGTTTTTTTTTAGTTAAAAACGGTCCACTGGTTGCGTAGTTTACATAGCTGTACAACTAGGTTGCTGATTCCACTGAGGTTTTTTTAGTTAAAAACGGGCCACTGGTTGCCTAGTTTAGATAGCTGTACAGCTAGGTTGCTGAATCCACTGAGGTTTTTTTAGTTAAAAACGGGCCACTGGTTGCCTAGTTTAGATAGCTGTACAGCTAGGTTGCTGAATCCACTGAGGTTTTTTTAGTTAAAAACGGACCACTGGTTGCCTAGTTTAGATAGCTGTACAACTAGGTTGCTGAATCCACTGAGGTTTTTTTAGTTAAAAACAGACCACTGGTTGCCTAGTTTAGATAGCTGTACAACTAGGTTGCTGAATCCACTGGGGTTTTTTTAGTTAAAAACGGACCACTGGTTGCCTAGAATGACTAGTAAACATGGCGACAGTCGCTGGAGCTTGGCGGTCGCCAAGCTCCAGCGACTGTCGCCATGTTTACATGGGGTGGGCACCGGCTTGTATGATTTTACCAACACATCATATGGCAGTTTCAACATAAGAAACTACCTGTTTTATTTTTTTAATAAACCAACCACTGGTACAATAGTAGTTCTATAAACAATGTATAAATTGATTTTTAATCAAAATATGTATTTAAAAAAATAATTAACAAACCAATTCTTTAATATTTTTTATTCATTTATTCTAATAAATTTTATATGCCCATTTAACAACAGAAACCACACCAGAAAGTGTTATCCATAGAAAGCATGCACTAAAATTCATGTCAATCTAAGGATAAACCTATCTAGTCAAAGCATCAAACTATAATGAAAAAAAATATCACAATCCTAAACTAGAAAGAATATCTAATTTTGCAATGAGAGTTTAATTGTTTGCGTACAGCTTTAAAAATTTTACGACAATTCTAAATAAATAATGTACATTCTTTCATGCACACTGAAAAAAATATTTACAATAAAATGGGGAGGGTGAATTTTTTTGGGGGAGGCGAGGGATAAAGATACATGTTAAATTGCATGGATTGCTATCTGAACTCCAACGCCTGTTGCTTGCTACAGTTTGTTTACATACTTCACAGAGGGGAGGGTTCGCAATCCGAAAACCCAGTGAACCTCGTCAGATTACACGTAGTTTTTAAGGATTACCGAGATTGCTAAATAATACGTTTAGGTAAAGAAATAGCATGCGCAGAACGATGCGCGAAGCTGTCACTCAGCTGACGTCACAGATACGTCACGTCGAAATGCTCTATATACAGGGTATAAGTATTTCAAAATGTTTAACTATTCTAAGGCTATACCATGTATATAGAGTAATTTCGGCGTGATCGACAAAGTGGCACCTCTGCGGGTATTGTTTGACTAGACAAATCAAACACATGAGCGATATGTTTAATGCGAGCGATGTAACAATTCTAGGGCTGTAACTCGCGAACTATTGATCGCACAGAAATCAACAAAATATGCACGTGATCTACATCACAGAAGCTACGCGCCTATTAAGTTCCATTATTTTATCTCAAGTAAAAGCAGGTTAAAATTCAACATACTGTACAAGAAAGGTCTCTACGGGGGCTGGACTTCGTTCAAAGGACGTATATCTCCCGGTTATAAAGCCGGATGACTGCATCGCTCATGTGTTTGATTTGTCTAGTAAAACACTACGCGCAGAGGTGCCATTTTGCCGATCACGCCGAAATTACTCTATATACAGGGCATAGGCATTTCAAAATTTTAACCATTCTAGGGATATAACTCGCGAACTATTAGTCGCACAAAAATTAACCAGTACAGCGGCCCCTGCTGAACTGATTGTTGAATTTTAACCTACTTACACTTGCGATAAAATAATGAAATTGGTTAAAATTTTGAGAATGGTTAAAACAACAAATGACCGTTAAACAACAATGACCGTTGAAATTATATTTATTATTTTCTTTTGTTAATTTTCCGAACCTAAATTAAGTCATTGGCTACCTCAACGTACACAGTAAAGTTCTTTTCGGGTGAAACACGATCCCTTATCGCTGACTGAATTTTAGCTTTTATAGAGGAACTACATTTAAAGGTAATTAGAAGTAATTGTTGAATTTCATTCTTTAGTTCGGTGTTTTCAAGTTTGTTGCTCATAATGAAAATTTTTATGTGGTATAATTACTTCACCTTTTTATGGGCGCCTGGGGCAATTGACCCTCACTAAATCCAAATATGCTGTAATTACATTTTTGTATTAATGCATCTTTCCCTCAACTATTTTTCAGACAAATAATGTATTTATGAAATTTATTCAGTCAAAATATGCAAATAATGCTTGAATAATTTTGACTTTTTGGTAAGAAGCCAAGAGAAATTATAAAGTACATATATAATGTCTTAAAATTAAATATAAATTTATTTATGTAGGATGTGATAAAAATTTATTTCTAAATATTCAAAACGAATAACTTACCATCACTTTTTTCTGATTAACTTTTTTAAAAACTAACTATTAAATTTAAAATCTTTGTTTTACGATAATTTTTTAAGAAAAGATAAATAAATTTAAAATAAATCAACAAAGTCTGTATATTTTCTCCGTATAAATAAATTTTCAAGTTCATTCTCACAGGAACATTCTGTAATGTTAATAATTATACAGATTCACATGCTACAGTAATAATGGTGAGGTGAAAAATACAGCGTGGCAAAAGAGCGAACCCTTGCCAAAATTATCTCTACTCTGAATATAAAGGGTTGCATCACTGTAGGGAACCAGACGCGTTTTCCCCATTTTCTCCTTCGGCAAATTCGACTATGTCCGATAGTATTACAGAATAAATAATGCCTAATTACATTTTTCATTATATATTCGAAATTAACTAACATAATATTATGAAACATCTCATTACTTTTTTGAGACATGTGTAGAAGAATAGATCAGATAGATATTTAAAAACAATGAAGTACAAAACTAATGGATGCATATATTTAATACTTACCTATTATGTATATAAATATATATTTATCAGCTCATTTTTTTTAAAGTTTCTTTTTTATTTATTTAAAGAAAAACAAAACAATGTATGCAACTTATTTATTGCATCCTATTATTACAGAGCAGTTACTTTTAGTTTTAAAATATTCAAAAAATACCTGATACTTACAAATTTATTTAAATTAATCGAAAAAAAATGTAGTACATGTAAGTAGAAAAATACCAGTAGGGGGATCTCATGGCTGCGAGGGTTTGCGCACCCATCTCTGCCAGCTGCCTGCAAGCGGTGAGGTCTTGGGTTCGAATCCCGTTAACCCATGGTTGTATTTCCACCCCCTTCTTCTGTGTTTGTACTTCTGTTGTGCTCTATGGGCCCGTTTACATGCACACAAATGCGGAGTAAATGCCGGGACTTTCGCTTCTTTCTACCCCGCTTCCCCTACATAGGGAAAAAAATGCGGGGTAGAAAGATTCCTAGTCGAAAGGAGGGTTAATGCAGGGATGATCTCGCTTTCCCATGATGCATTGCGAGTTTTCCCCTATACTCTGCTTTTACCCGGGACTTTCCATTTTCCCATGTAAACGGGCCTTATGTTATTAATAAATGTTATTTGGAAATCATAAAAATGTCAAAACGGATATTCAGGGGTATAAGACCATCCTCGAGATTGCAGTCAGAAACCTCAAGAACAATTCTCAATTCAAACAAACAAAACAAACAAAATACCAGTATATTTGTTTATATTCATTATCGAAAATGTTTATTTCGAAGACCATGTATTTTTATTGTTTTCTTAATCGTTACTTTAGGAAAACTTTTTATTTTAAGGGCATTTTAAAAGCTGAATTTTAAAACAGAAAAATGAACACAAAAGTAGACCATTCAAAACAATCTGCATAACAATCTTATAGTAAACTTTAGGTCTTTCGATCTCGCGGAGCATGCGCAGACGCGGTATTGGTGAAAATGTGTGCCGCTTGTAACCATCTATGCTTGTAACACAGCACCATGGAGTTAGAGGGGAGGCGTTAAGACGCCGTATTGGGAAAGCAATCTTAGTTGCGTTTTCCGATCACTATCCTAGCATTGCTGTCGCCATCTAATGGTACTACAGAAAGTTATTTTCTAACACAACATTTCCGATGCGCCATTTTGATTTCCTGACTGGAGAAATTATTCAATAGTGGAAGCTAATTTTTTTTTTTTCGGTGAAGTTTTGTTCTTTCAAATCAAATAATGTAAACATAATACACAATGTTAATTATTATTTTTAAAAATGAATGTATATGCTTTAGTTTCTTTTAAATGGATAGTGTAACATAAAATACTGTCATAAATATTACTTAATACTGACTAAATTTTTTTATAACATAGTTTTGTAACTTATGTTTACATGTTTTGTTTCACCATCAGTATCTCATAGCATATAAATTGCTATTTGACATTTTTGAAAAAACAATTTTTGCATTAAACATAATTATTACATTTGCTTCTACATAAGACTTTTCTAGTATTTGCAATGTAGCTCACTTATTTAAACTTAAATTTGATCAAAAATTTCTATTAAACAAAAGTTTAGTTTTAAAATTATTTCAGATCACTATATTGTAGAATAATTTATTTTGTGTGCGTGCACGAAGACAAATTTATAAAATATTGAATAAATTAACCCATATTCATCTAGTGTTGCATTAATGAAACATCATTAATGTTATCGCAACAATTACGATACAAGTATAAGTTAAATCGGGGCCTTCGCAATTAGTAACGGGCCTGCGCATGTATTTTGATGAGCCATCCAAAGAGGCCTACGAATGCTCAAGTCTTCACGTATACATCAGGCATTTCTTAAGCCTCCCAGTGTTTTCAAACGTTATTTAATGTAGTTTTAAGTAGTAATTGTGTTACTAATTCAAGTACGAACTTATCATGAATTTGTTTGCTATGATACATATTGACATTAAGAAAATAGATGCATATAATTTGAAGGGAAAACAAAGTAGCGCTTACTCTCATGATTCACGATTGCTTATTTTAGTTTCACAAGTGGATAGTTAATATACTTTAAAATAACTAAATGCACAAATTAGAAAGACATTTTAATAATGAATATTTCATGAACGTAGTCGTATTTCCTACGTTATTTTAAACAATTCAACATTAAGCGTTAACAAATGATGTATTAAAGCGCATTTCAGTGTTTTCGGGTTATCCTGTATATTGGAGAAAATTGATAAAATACGCTCTATAGCGCGATCCCTGAATTAATTATTCTTTAATAAAGACATTTCATGTAGTATATGTTATTCTTTTGTCGCTTTCTCAATCGAACTTTGGAATTGAGCAAGCATAATGAACGCTGGTACAAAATATTAACTACATTTGAAGTTTCTGTATAAACGGGCAAAAATTAATAATTTATAATTTACTGTATTTCTGCACTCTACCAGATGTAAGTCTGGATCACATAATCAAGGCATATATAACTGATAAATAACATTTTCAACTGTGGCAAAATTAAATTGTCTAAATAGTATCACAACGTCATGCTTATTTAGAAGAATAAAAACTACTCAAGTAATACGATTTCTGATAAAATAATTTATTTATAAATAACACATGAGTAATTATTCACTAAACATGATTTACATACATATTTTTAGAATTTCTAAATACATTAAAGGATTATTACTGCCAGGAGCAAAAGAAACGTTCGTCATTTTATGATTGCAAACCGGTTAAATTATTTAATTTTCATTAAAACAATCCTCCTCCAACATTGATTTGCATGCTAATTCACGAAAAGTAACCGCTCTATGCACACATACGCCATTTACCGGCAGAGTTGACAACTACAATTCATGGTCCGCTTTTCAGCCAGGATGTTCATATGCCTGTTTACTCCTGTAACACATACTGAGTTGCGTCGGACTTTCTAAGGAGGACTTAACATCTGCTCCCCTTTTAGTTTTAGACTTTCTGTCGGTCAACAATCTATTGGAGTTGATCTGACTTATGTCAGATCTTTAATGAGGATAAGCAACAACACTCCTGTAACACTCTAACTCCATGCACAGCACCTATAATTTTATCTTTCAGGACTGGCAACGCTGTTTGTGTGTTTACTACAAGTTACGCGCTGAGTTTTTTTTTAATTTTTATGTGATCATTTAATCTGATTATAATATATTTTACGTGAGCAAACGTTTTTATTCTGTGTGTTATTTAGTTCTGGCTTTCATTTATTCAATATCCTTATCTGCAAAAGGACAATTCAAGTGTGAAGCGAACGAGTTTAAAAACTCTCGCTTAGTAATGAAATGGTTTACGCTGAATAATAACGGTACTTTTGTCTGGGAAACGTTCTTTAAGAAATGGTACTTTTTTTTTATAAATTCGTACACTGTTTCTAATTATATTTAATAAGTATTACAACTTTCGGTACAGCTTTAGTATGGGTCCCTTTGGCGCGCTTTATTTTTGGCGACTTTTTTTGGCGCGAAAAGGATGCCAATATGGTAACCCCGCCGTGGGATACTCCGGAGCGGTAACCCTAACCTCGGGCGAAAAGTGGATTCTTCCGTGACGTCACGGATACGTTCGTGTTCGTCCGGCAAATCGTGACAGTTTGTTCCTTTCATGAACTTTTTGAGCCCCGTGTATTTCTTAGCGCGGGAGGTTCGTTCGAATGCTTGATCTGCCATGTGCTTTATGGTTTTATTTTAATGGCTTTATTTAACATTAAATTTTATTATTATTTAATTATTTTTGAAATTTAAAACGGCTGTTCAGGTTCATACTGACTGTTTACATACAGTTTTGTATGAATAAGCTTTCTTTTGATAGTACGTTTCAGATTAATATTTGCGTACTCGATTGTTTATTTGTTAAGGGTAGAAGCAACAAATAATTACGTTATTAATATTTTATACAGTTTAGATATTTTGATTTTATTATTTCAATATTGCAATAATTTAGCGATTTTAATCAAGGTATGAGATAAGCATTGTTCGTTATGATTTGAATTAGTTCTTTATTTTGCTTACGTAGTCTTTTGTCAGAATGCTAAAATGTTTTTTTATTTGTTATTTTTGTGAGGTATTGCCTTTAGAATATTATTTGTTTGCATTGTTTAATTTAATCTACTAAAAAGAGAAAGGGGGGGGGGTTGAAGGGGGGCACAGCCCCCCCTCACACAAAAAGAAAAGTTATTAAATTTTATTAAACCGAATCTATATGTACATGCAAGCTTGTTATCTGTTTAATTTTTTTTCATAAAAATATTTAAAAGCCATTAAAATAAATCATAGCAAAATTAACGGCGACGATCAATTATCTCGGAACCAGCGCCATCCGATCCGCCATATTGTTTACAATTGGCATTGGCAAGGCAAACTTGGGTTGGCGACAAGATTTTGTCGCCAAATCAAAAAATCGCCAAAAAGGGACCATACTAAAGCTGTTCCCAACTTTCTAGGTATAATCACAATAAGTAGAGAAGGCCGGATTAAAGGGTGAAGGGGCGACCGTCCCTCCCGAGAAAAAAGAAATCAGGGGAATAACACCGTAAGCGGGGGCAGGTTGAGATGGCGACTTCTTTTTTGTCGCCAACGTCTAACCTTGGCGACTTTGCTTTCTCACCAAACATAACATAAACATACGTAGGGACTATATTCCGTATACGGTGCATTGTTTACATATCGATGTTTTTGTTTACAAATCCTTGGCGAACACTCTGACGCTAGAGTGAGCGATGCACCACCAAAGTGAAGTTACCTGCCGGTGGTATTTGTGACTGGCAACCATAAAGAATACGTGTTTCGTCAGGTTTGGGAATTTGAAATTGTTTCTGTTATTGATGGAAGGGAATGAAATGTGTTATGTTAATATATGAAACGAATTTGTGCGTGTTTGTTAGAAATATAGTGTGATATAAAGCTAAATAAAAGAAAGCATGCTGGTGTTACGTTATAAGCCGGTGGGTGTTGGGGACATTTCTGAGCGGTCACTTAAAAAAATATAAAGGTAAGTGCTCTTTTTTAACGAATCTTTGCAATGTTTAAGGTTTTTAATGTGAATTTTAAATTGATATTGGATGTGTTTATGTTTTCGTAAGTGCTATTTACGTGCTATTCTAAAAATACTGACTTTATAAGAGGTGTACAACTAGGTTGTTTTTTTGAGTTGAAAACGGGCCAGTGTTTGCCCAGTTTACATTAGCTGTACAACTAGGTTGCTGAATCCACTGAGGTTTTTTTTAGTTAAAAACGGTACACTGGTTGCATAGTTTACATAGCTGTACAACTAGGTTGCTGAATCCACTGAGGTTTTTTTAGTTAAAAACGGTCCACTGGTTGCATAGTTTACATAGCTGTACAACTAGGTTGCTGAATCCACTGAAGTTTTTTTAGTTAAAAACGGTCCACTGGTTGCATAGTTTACATAACTGTACAACTAAGTTGCTTAATCCACTGTATTTCTTTTAGTTAAAAACGGTCCACAGTCCACTTTTTGCTCATTTTAAATTGCCTGTTACTGAATTTGCAGACGTTCTTTTGGTTAAATATGGACGTTGTATTTTGTTTTAATGTTTTTGTAAGTGGAATATATGTGCAATTTTAATGTGTTAAAATACTTTGCTGATCATGCAAAATGGTTGGCGACAGTAGCTGGAGCTTGGCGGTTGCCAAGCTCCAGCTGCTGTCGCCGTGTTTACATGGGGTGCGCACCGGCTTGTATGATTTTACCATACGTAGTTATATAAGAAAAAATAAACCTAAAAACTACAATACACTTATCTAAACACTTTATTAGAATATTTGTACACATACTTAAATGCAATTACAAGCAAAATGAACATGAACAAAGCACTATTTCTGGGTTATGGGTATGTTAAAGAATAAATAATATAAAACGCACAAAAGAGGCAAAATACTAAAATATGTTTCTACAGAAAAATGTACAACAAAAGTTGTACAGTTTAAAATTAATATAAATTAAATAATACAGCAGTTTAAAATTAATATAAAAACACTCAAACCGACTACCTCCCTCCCCCTCCCGAGATTCATTCAATTTTAATATCTTCAAAACACACAAAATTTACATTACTAAAAACAGAATAAAATCGAAAGTCGCCACAAACAACCCCTAAATCCTTACACATATATTAAACAAGTATTGTACCTGTTTTCTGCAAATCCATGTAAGTAAACGCATATATCGAATAAAATTATCCATCTTTCTTAAATCACTAAAAATCTCCATTTTTTATCACAAATCATTATTCAGCAATTCACATAAAATTAAAATAAGACAGTATACGATACAGGGATCACTCTAGAGCGTTTCAGGGGGGCGGCCCGCCCTGGTGCCCTTTTTCCGGTAAAATGCCGCCCTCCTTGCCCTTTTTCTTGATAAAATTCCGCCCTCTTTTCCTTCCGATGAAAATGCCGCTCTCCTTTTCTCCACCCATCCTTGTTTCCCCTTCTCTTTGGTTCTCATTACCATTGCTGGCACTCAGCTAGACCCCAAAAAAGCCTCTCTCCAACAACAACAACAAGGAAGTTGATTTGTTTATTCTCTTATCAATGATGTGTGAAGGAGGAGGGGGGGGGGGCATCTGCTCAGTCGCCGCTCTTCTCCCTCCCGACCTGAGGAGAGGGTTAAAACCATTGGCTGTAGCTTGAGGTCATAAAATATCTCATTAGAGAAACAATCTGTCATCCAGAAGAGTAGTCATAACAATAAATTATTTCCTACTGTAAATGGCGCTTTACTGTGTTTTATAAATGCTGTAAGTAATTAATAAACGCCACTTGGTTATTGTTTATTTTTTCAGATTTTCAAAACACATTCCTCCAAACTTACGGCTGGGCTGGCTGCACGGAAAGTTCAAGACAAGGGCAATTACGGAAGTCTGGGAACCCCCCCCCCCCCACACACACACACACACGCCTCCCTGTCGATGTACTAAAAAGAATAGAGCAAAATTGATTCATTGACAGGGTGTGCACCAGTCAGGAAATACTACTTGAAAATATCGAATTTCCGGTCAGCATAGGGGCCAAATTGATGATTATTCTATAGGGCCATGGGCTTCGGCAGCATAGAAAAAGGGGGAGGGCAATGCCCCCCCTGGATTTTTGTATGCTGTGTTTTCCCTTGCTTTTTTGCTCTTTCCAACATGATAACCATATGTTAAAGTAGTCTTTGCCCCCCCTCCCCCCTGGAAAATATTCTGCCGGCGCCCATGTATTGAGGGTCCAAATTGATGATTATTCTATAGGGCCATGGGCGCCGGCAGCATAGGGCAAGGGGGGGGGCAATGCCCCCCCCTGGATTTTTGTATGCAGTGTTTTCCCTTGCTTTTTTGCTCTTTCCAACATGGTAACCATATGTTAATGTAGTCTTTGCCCCCCTCCCCCTGGAAAATATTTTGCCGGCGCCCATGTATAGGGCTATTTTAGGCGGAGATAGGGGTGGGAACTGTCAATACAAAATTTGTGTCTATTTTGCATCGTCGACGATTGTGAGAATGCAAGTCTCGTCGACTGCACGGGCACGCGCCCCTGGGATGTTCATTTTTACTGTACTACACGCTCAGCAAAAGCCCAATGGACAGTGCGAAAATGCGCAGTGGGGAGAGCCATCGAGACTATTTTGAATTCATCGATTGGGAAATTAAAAATGTGTGCAAGAGGGTCAAATTCTTTCCGATCCCTGAAGGGTCGGGAGTTATTTTATAATTATGTAATTATGAATATTACACAACAATAATTATAATACTTCTTGCCTGTTTAAAAAATCCTTTGCTACCGCCCACGATAGGAAATACTATCGTCCCCCCCCCCCACTCTTTTTTTATTATGTTGTGCACTTGCAATTTATTTTTCCCTCGGACACATCTTATCTAAACTGGCGTGCTTATTACCAGGGCCGGCCCTAACAGTTTTGCCGCCCCGGACAAAAATATAAAATGCCGCCCCCCCCCCTCCCACAGTAAAAGTACTATTAAAAGAAATAAATTGTTTACAGATTCTGTTTTCATGCCTATAAAACTGGAATAGCTCTTTAAACATAGCACAGCATAAGAAACAACCATATTTATTAAAAACCACACATTAAGCTAAAAACCAAAAGAAAGAGAGAAAAATCAAGAGTTCTTTTTCTGGCTTTTAATTTCGCAAAATTCCTGACTTTTTCTCTTAAATCAATTTTTCATCTAATTCATGTTCGATAGCCAATGTAGTTAAATTATTTAACGTATCTGGAAGAGTTGTGGAACAAAAGAAATTTTTAGTTAACTTTAATTTTGAGAAACTCTTCTCTGCACTTGCCACAATTATCGGCAAAGAAAGCAAAATTCTCGAAGCATAGCAAGAAGTGCGTGTAAAATCTAGAGTTGAAATTAGCTTAAAAATTTCAATTGGGCTTTCTTTTTTGCCTAATAAGGCAGTAACTGACACTATTTCATTTACTAGATCAAGAGCGTTTATATTCCCTGATTCTCCATCGGTCAGCATTAACTCTAATTGTTTACACTTTACACAGTGTTAATACTGTTACACTGTGTTACAATGTTTAATTAGCACTTTTTAGGAGTATCTTTTAACTCATATATGCCGTGCAAAAATTTAAAATAATTACATTGGGTACTTATTAAATTAAATCTGCATTCTAAGGCAATCGCTTTTTTTACTGTAAAAAATAAAACTATCTTGAATTTTAATTTAGGATCTTTCGGCAGATCATCTCGTGCTTCGCAATCAAAATTAATATGTTACGTGGCTGCGTAAACTCAGTGTTAGCCAGAATACTATCTCGTCGGTGAGTTCTCTTGCATAACAGAACATTTCATTTAAAATCACATCCAATCGAAGCTCCTTTTAAAAAAATCTTTACAGTTTCATAAGAGTTCTAGAGCAGGTGGTAAATCGTTGTCTTTTGACTGCAATAGCTTTCTTAACCCTACAATGCATGATTTTTTAAAATTGGCTGAAAATAAAATCGCAACTTCATTTAGATTTACTTATGCTAGGAAAAATATTTGTTAAAAAATTCAACATGTAATTTCCCAGAAAAATCATAAAAAATATTCAGATACGAAGCTCCACCCTACAGCTCTCGTAAAACCGAAGAAAGTAATATAGCCCAATTTTACTTTATTTAGTCCAATATTACCATGTTTTAATAGTTTTGTGTTTATTTTCATTTAGCAATAAAAATTAGAAGCAATTAAAAATTCGGCTAAAATTTGTTCAGTGAACTGGATGAACTTTTTATAAATCCATGCTTGATTTCTCAAAAAATAATGCTGGCATACATTTTAAAAACTAAAATTTATTTCCATAAGATCTTACATTTATTCTAAATGCATATTTTAAACAAAAACTACAACATTTTCTTGTTATTACAAAAAAAAAAAAAAAAAAAAAATGAGAGTGTAGCCAATTGGCTACAGTATATGAACTGTAAAGTTAATGGATTCACGGAATTGAAGATTTTATACCAAATAATAATAGAACATAGGAACATGAACTGTTTGAGAGAGTTAAATAATCCTGAAGCCAAATCACAAACAAAAACTTAAAATTCTTTCATCAATTTTAACGGTAGCCTCATTGGAATTAGATTTGTCAATAACTTTATACCTTACCAAGAATGCGATTTGTACGATTTTTTTTGGCATCAGGAATGCAATCTAGAAATATGGGATAGTATTTGGATTGTTGAACTTCATTAACAAAGTTTGATTTGAATCCAACTGGAAACCTTGTGAAAATCTATGCAAAATGAGTAAATATTTGTCTGCACATCACATATAAACAACTGAAGCGAATGAAATTAATTTTATAGCCACACCAAAAGAGGCAACTTAATTTAAACTGCAGGTGCTAAAATATTTCTAATTCGTTTAAAAGTTTTGAGATTTAAAACTGTTGTTTGAAAACTGTGTGTAAATGTATGTTCGCCCTTTGTTAAAAAATGGCTCAATGGAATAGAATGAAACTGGAATTATATTGAATGGTAAGTTAATTGAAACAATAGATACCAAAATTGTTTTAAATAATTCATAGACTTTGATTTCGATTTTGTAAAAATCGCTTAAAAAGTTTGTTCTGGCATCCATCAAAAACGGATTAAGAGAACAGAATGAAATTAGGTCATGTGATAGGTAACAAAGCATTATCGAAATTTTTAAAAGATTTGAATAAATTGAAAGGGTTTGTAAAAGTTGCATTGCATTTTTTTTCTTTTTTTAGGGGGCGGGGAGAGATGGGGGGGGGTCACTTAAAGGCGTCTGGAGGTAATACAATAGGTGGCTGTTCGACTTAAACAAATTACACCGATTTCCTTTTTAAAATTATTATTATATTTTTAATTTTCAGAAAATCGTGCAAAAATTTTCAGGCATAATATTAAAATTTCTAAAGTTAATAGAACAAAATTCAGTTACTGACGAGGAGATTGAGTTAAATAACGTTGTGTTTGAATTTCTTCTTAATTATATATATATATATATATATATTATTTTGAGAAAATTTTGTGTGACCACTTCGTGAAAACAACTAGTGGTCAGGCAAAAGGAAATGAAATGAAATTTTGTTAAAAAGTAGGCGGTTAGTAAATTAAAATTACAGGTTTTTAATTTGCTAGAAATTTGAATTATTTTTGAGGTATGACGTAAACTTTGATAAGTTCTCCGCGCATCAAGTAAAATCATCAAAAATCATCAAAATATAATTCAATCAGATGTTGCAGTGTTAAATATACGCTACTTGCTGTTACAAAGCATTTTCCAGGTATTCTCTTCTCAGTTTAATATTCATTACTAGCATCTTCTTTTGCACCTTTAAATGACATTTTGATGTAGGAAGCTCAACCACTAAAAGAAAACGTTAATTTTGAATGTAAAATATTTTCTCTATTGACAGTTTGTCTCAGTAATTTGTTGCTCTCTAACCTGTAATCTTTAAACAATACAGAAGAGTTATAACTTTGCTTTCTATATTTCTGCCAGTATGCTAATTCCATTTTTTCTTCTCCTACAATGCAAACGAAATTTCGCGCGGTTAGTTAAAAAACCCATCAATGACTGATGGGTACATCAGCTTGTAAAGTTATATAGAATGATATTCTTCGGAATATTTTTTAACAATTCGTTTGCTAATTTCAAATTCGAGCCAAAATGCCGCCCCTAAAATTTGCCGCCCGGACAGGTGTCCGGTTTGTCCGGCCCTAGGGCCGCCCCTGCTTATTACAGAATATTTCCAAAAGTTATGCATATAGTGCCAGAACAAACCTTTGTTTTGGTGCTCCCTTCTTTCCATTTCAATTTTGACGTAACAGCACTATGCCTGGGGCAAGTGTTCCGTTTACCCTCCACTAGTTGCAGACTAGCATATATACAGAGAGAAAAGTTGCAGTGATGCTGAATACAATAAAATTTGAATCTAAAACTGAATGTTTTTGGTCATTTTCGGGTCCGAAAATTGGCGTGATTATTGAAAAATTTGTCGGCAAAACCGGATTCCCGTTATTTTGCGATTACAAAATTTAATTTTTTTATGCTTTTTTTGTTTTGTTGTTGTTGAAATAAAGCATAATGGACTCCTTACACAATTTTTGTAAAAGTGTAGATTTCATTAAGTAAAAAAATTTGGTTTCAAAATTTGTTTAATCATTTGCTTAAAAAATTGCTATTAAGAAAACACATTTTCGGACATAAAAGTATGTTTATAAAAGCTACCCTTATGTGTTTGTAGACAATAATTACAAAAGTTGCCCTTTTTGTGTGATATGATATGCCCTTTTCCCAAACACTGCCCTTTTTCTGTAATGTGCACCCTGCCCTTTTTCATTTCTAGAGTGATCCCTGTACGATAACCTTTATATAAATATGCTACAGTAGAAAACAGTAATATTAAATCTCAACTGTAAATCATACAATGAATATTTAAATAAACAAAAGCACAGACCTCAAATCTTCTATTTAATTCCTTACTTAATGGCCTTGATGTATCAAAAAGCACACAAATAAGCCGAATTTAAGCCTACCTAAGCAGAATTTAAGAAAAATATTTCTTGTGATTCGAAAACGTGTCCCGTTTAAAATCTCAATTGAAAATAATGCTGGATAATTCACTGGTGAAAAAACAGCATTCAATTCTTTCTCTGGCAGCATAAAATAAAATATGGAATTATTTCATGCGTGGTGTATGTTTTGCTTGTAAGTCCATTATTCTGAGTTTGAAAGGGGTTTTAAACTCGTAACGTCAAAGTGGCGCACATTTCACATGTGAAAACTCAGTTATTTTAAAGTAATTTTATTTATTTTTTTCAGCTGGCAATTTTAATCATTGTTACTGTTTCCAAGACAACCAAACTGCAAGATATCATACCGAAATTTTAAGCAGCTGCGATTGAAATGAAAATCCTTCTTTACTTAAAAATTCGTAAAAATTCTCCTAATTTATATTTTCCCCCCGTTCTTCTTTTAAAAGTGGACGAATTGTGTGCTCCGTCTTTTGCCGAAATATAAAAAAGTTATGACTGATAGAATTAAAGATGCAGCAGTTTTAAAAATATTTTACGAAAGTCAGCGTCAAAATTAATTTTATTTGAAAAATTCCCAAAAATCTGCAAATTATGTTACACAGTCCGAACAAACAGTTTTTAAAAGAAATTTTTCTCCTCTATACGATGATGTAAATATCGTTTTCTTGCGAGTGTAATTTCCGACGTTATTATGTATTACGCAAGAAAAATCGGACAAAACATAAAGTAAAACATTTTCTAATTCGAATTTCAAAAAAATCGCTTCGAGGTGTGTCGAGACCCGTCTTGGAGAATTTCTGTACAAAATTTGATAGGTCTACGATCACCCGTTTCGGAGCTACGCGAGACACAGACAAATGGACAGTTTACACATTGTTTTATTTATATAGATATGGATAACAGTTTTCCGGAAACCTTAAATGAGCAATAATTATAGGTTGTGAGCATGTGTAAATCGTCAAATAATGAAAAGTCGCCATTAGTGGCAAGCTATCCTAGCTGTTCCATAGTTTTTATCAAAGAAAACATATGAAATACTGTTTTCTTAGAGCTAATTATTAACTATACATATACGCAAGAGCGGAGCAGATTTTGTTTCTTCGACATTCAAGAAACTCTGAATTTCGGGGAAAAACATCAGATTTTGTTGCATAAATACAAAAAATTAACTACGTCAAGCACTTCAAAATTTTTAGTATATCTGTTTATTATATGTACTATACATAGTAACAAAAGATAAACCTGCATCGGTTACGAAACTTTTACAAAAAATTCTTTTTTTCAGAATGTGTGACTCTTCGAAAAAAGCATACATAAATACAAATAAACTAATTATGTCGTGAATTTCAAAATTTTTTGAATGCCTCTTTACAGGCTGCTCTGTACACTGTACTGAAACGGAGGCGGCTTTTCAGTTTTTCGTTTAGGGGTGCGAGATTTTATAAATTAAAATCCAGAATATGGAATAAATAAAATGTTTGTTAAATTTGGGGGTGCGACCGCAAGGTGGGGGGTGACCGAGGGTGCATCGTGCCCCTGGAGAGGGGTCGTGTTGATACTGTAGACGGATGGGAATAAATTTCATAATCTATATGCAGAACGATTTTTTTTACTTTCTTTTGAATTCAATATTCATAAAATGAAGCTTACATTAAATGTTATGGATTTGTTCAAAAACAATCTTCGAAATAAGGTTATTATTTAAATTACAGAACAAGCACTTACAAAAGTAAAGTAATAATAATAAATCAATGCTAATAATAAATCAATCCTTTCAATGCTTATAGAAGTTTCTTGTATTGAATTTTGTGTGCTCCCTGATACTAATAAACACCACAAAAAGTTAAAGCTTGAACACACATTTATTTTAACAAAAACATTAATAGATACAAATACCTTGCACTGGACTTTAGTGCTTTCAAAAAACAAAACTGAATACTGATGCATTAGCACAGTTCCTTATATATGTGCATTAACCAATAATAGATTGCCATGTCATCATCCAATCACAGGTTGCCATGTCATCCAATCAGAACAAGCCTAATGATATTTGCATAAACACTGAGCAGAGGGCTTAGTGGAACAATTAAATATAAAAAATTAATTAATGAAAAATGGTTGTTTATAAATAATAATTATAATTAAAAAAGTGATGATTTAATATGACATTTAGAACTAGAAAGTTCAGTTGCAGTGAAGCAACAAAATACTAACTTTAGCTGAACTGTAACTTTAACTTGAAGTGGAACTTTAATGTGTGCTTCAATAAGGGTTTGTTTACATCTTTGAGGAAGGCTTACTTATGCATTTTAAGTTGTAAATTAAGTTTTAAGGAATATAATTATGTTTTACTAGATTGATATTTGCTTTTAAAGATATTATTTGAAAATGAAATAAAGGTTTGGGAAACATAAAAGAAATGTGTTAACCAACACAATGCCCCTCTTTCCCAAACATACTATAATCTAAATCTCTAAAGGATTTTTTTTTTTCTCTCTCTCTCTTCCTAACTTAGGAAACATTAAATGAATACATACAATTTAATTAAGTAAAAATGATCTTAAATGTTCAAAACGACTCCTCTTGAGAGGTTTTGTTAATAAATCTGCAATATTGCAAACACTTCTTATATGTTTAATATCAAACAGTCCTTGTTCATAAAGTTCTCTAACAAACAAGTATCTTAAATCAATGTATCTATTTCTTATATTCTGAAGTCTATGTTTCGTAAACTGGATTGCTGCCGAGCTGTCACAATTGATGACGGGTTTTTCGAGTTGGAATCCATACCTGGCTTGTAATTGTGATAACACTGAACATATATACTTGACTTCCTTAGCAGCTTCTGACACACTTATGAATTCCGCTTCCATTGGACTCTGCGCAACACAAGTTTGTTTAGCAACTCTCCATGTAAAAGGCATTCCAGCAAAAAACATGCAATAACCTGACCAGGAGTGTCTATGAGAAGGATCACTTGCCCAATTAGCATCCGCGTAAACTGTAAGTTGGAAAGGGAGATTATTAGACAAGTATTCAATGTGTAAATCTTTGGTTGAAGCAAGGTAATGCAATATGCCCTTTAATTTTTCCCAATGAGATCTAGCTGGATTTTCACAAAATTGAGATAGCGATGCAACGCTAAAAGCAATATCGGGTCGTGATCTAGATGCTATGTACATTAGACATCCTAAAAGATTTCGATAAGGCAGCTTTTGCATTAAAGCCTTTTCTTGATTTGATTTGGGACATTCAGTCTTGTTGGGAACTATGCCTGGAGCTAGAGGTATATAAGTTTTACAAAAAACATTACAATTAAATCTTCTTACACATTTTGTAATGTAGTCCGATTGACTAATAAATGCTCCTTTATCTGTGCAATTAAATTTAACCCCTAAAAGCTGGTCAATTGGACCAAGGTCCTTAACATCATAAATGTTCTTAATTAATTTAACTACTTCCTGCAGTGTTTCTTCATTTTTAGCATATATTGGGATATCATCCACATATACTTGAACAATTGCTCTATTTTGATAGTTGTATACACATACTATCCCCGGTATTTCTTCAAATCCCGCTGTTAGCAGCTTTTGATGCAACTCATTATACCAACATCTTCCACTTTGATGAAGCCCATAAATGGACTTATGAAGTTTTAAAACATAAGTTTCCTTACCTCTGACTTCGTAACCTGTTGGTTGTTTCATATATAGATCTTTATCAATATCACCATACAGATAAGCACTTTTCACATCAAGTATGCAGTGATTCCAACCTAGCAATACTATAAATAAAAGAATAAATAATCGAATTAATATGAAGTTAGTTACAGGGCTATACGTTTCTTCATAGTCTCTTCCTTCATACTGCTTATTGCCCAATGCCACAAGCCTTGCTTTATAGTTTGCTACATGTCCCTCGCTGTTCCTTTTGATTGTAAAAACCCATCTAGACCCTATTACTTTGACATCTGGGGGTTTCGGAATAAGTGACCACACTTTACGTTCTTTCATGGTTTTTATCTCTGCATCCATTGCCTTTTGCCATTTATCTGCTTCCGGCAACATCTTAGCTTGAGCAACCGACTTTGGTATTTGTATATCTGTGCAATACATTTCCCCTAATACTTCTCCACATGCACATTCATCTTCATTTAATACTTCAGAATCCTTATTTGTTTCCTCTTTCTCGTCATTATCGACAACTGCCTTTTCCATCTCTAATGTGTGCTCGGATTTATCATTAGTTGAAAAGTTAAAGTCCTCAATATCGTAATTTAGATTGTGTTCCTGACAATATTTATCTGCTTCATTTTTGCTTCTGAGAGTCGTTCCATCAGATGTTATGTAATAAATATCAAGTCTTCCTTTGCTAGCCCCATGTTTCCTTTCCTTCCAAATTCTTGTAAAAGAAATTTTGTCATCAGAACCGTTTTCACTTGATGAGGTTTCTGGATCACTGTGCGGCATAGTCTCACTACTTTCTCTACTAGAAGTACTAGGCTGAGGATTTGCATCTATCTCATCTATTTCCCAATTTATTCTATGGTTTAATTTTTGAAGCATATTGGTTTCTACTGGCATAACCTCGTTTCCCATCTTATTTTCATCAAAAGTCACATTTCTAGATTCTATAATAGAGTTTTCGCTCGGAAACCAAATCCTGTAACCACTTGTTCCCAATCCATAACCAACAAATATACCTCTTTTCCCTCTTGGTTGAAATTTATTTCTTTTGTTAGGGGGTTGGTGAACGTAGGCTATACAGCCCAGTCTCTTTAAATGTTTGACGTTTGGCTTTCTGCCATACCACCTCTGAAATGGAATGCATTGAATAGTCTTATGCAATGTACGATTCCTAAGGTAGTTAATAGCCATTACTGCTTCTATCCAATGATAATCTGGTAATTTAGTGGATTGAAAATAACTCCTAACACCTTCTAAAAGTGTCCTGTTATATCTTTCAGCGACCCCATTCATCTGCGGTGAATATACACTTGTTCTTTCATGTTTAATTCCCAATTCTCTTAATACATTAAAAATTCTTTGATTACAATACTCTAGGCCATTATCACTCCTAATCACCTTAACTTTTTCATTTGTTTGTCTTTCTACCAGAGTTATAAATTCTTTAAGTTTAGGAAATACTTCATCTTTTGTTTTTAGGGGGAAACAAAATGCACGCCTACTAAAGTCGTCTATAAATGTTAAAATATATCTGTATCCTTTCATTGATGTTACTGGGGCTGGACCCCATACATCAGTATGTACCAGTTCTAATAATTTCGATGATCTAATTTCTGGTAGCCTAGGATGACTACACTGAGTACTTTTAGCCAATTTGCATGCTTCACATATATGTTCTCGACCACTTAATTTTGTAATACCATTTACCATCATCTTTTGAACCATTTCTCTTAATATACTAGTATTACAATGACCATAGCGCTCATGCCACATCATTAGAGAATTATGGTCAAGTGAAAAACATTGTTCACTCTTAGTATCATCTTCATTTGCCGTTTTCCCTTCATGTGGTATTCCCCTCAAAATGTAAAATTTGTTACTACGTTTAGCCGTGTATAAATATTTCCATTTGTTCGAATATATTTTAATACCTCTATCTAATTTAACATGCATCCCCGCATCATCCATTTTTGTCACAGATATTAAATTCCTTTGAACAGAGGGTACATATAACACATTCTTCAGAGTAATAAGTACAAGCTTACCTCTGTCTCTGACATAGAACTTAACAAAACCAATTCCCTTGACTGGATGTGGAGTGGTACCCATTCGGACGACGGAGCCTGCTGGTGGTTCCCTCAAGGTGACGAAAAACTCGTCGTTTTGGCACATATGAGCGGTAGTAGCACTGTCTATCGTCCAATCTCTTGTATTCACATGCTCACCAGAATAATTAGCTTCATCCTCAACTAATAAATCAGCTAAATAGCTGCAACCACTTTTCATATTCTTCTGCTTCCTTCTATATCCTCCAGTGCCCTTTGGCTTGTTTTTTCTTTCGTAACAGTTTCTTGCAAAGTGCCCAGTTCTACCACATACATGACAGGATTTTGCAGAAGGTTTCTGGTCTCTAATTTCTTCGTTTAATTTCCTTTGATGAGATGTTATAAATGAATCTTGCATATTTCTTTCTTCTTCCCTTATACTTCGCCTTCCATATTCACCAAGTAACATCTCTTTAATTTTCTTAAATGTAAACTCTTTATCTTCTAAATTGTATATTTCTCTAACTAGACCATCATAATCTTCAGGCAGGAATCTTATAAGCTGATAGCATCTCTGTTTTTCATCTATTTCTTCACCAGCCTCTTCTACCCTCTTATAAGCAGCTTCAAATCTTGCTATAAAAACAGACATGGGTTCTTCTGGATTCAACTTTACATTTTCATACTCTGTAATTAAATGGGCTTTTCTTGCTCTTGAGGTAGCTTGAAATGCATCTGCCAATGCCTTCCAGGCTTCAGCTGGATCTGTTATATCTTGTATGATTTGCCTAGTTTCATAGTCACAATTAGCCCTAATTATACCAAGAGCCCTTTCTTTCAGCTGATCAACTTTTAGCTTTTCTAACACGGACAATTGTTCAGGTAGTACTGGCTGTGTGCTCTTGTCAATCCATTTTGAGACACCATCTTGTTCAAGAATAGCTTTGATGTTCAGCTTCCAAGTCCTGTAGTTGTATCTATTCAATTTCAGTTCAATAGAAGAATAAACTGGTGTTTTGTCAGCCATTTTCATAAGATATTTAGGGAGCACAAAATCATTTCAATACTTTAAATAAACCACGCTCTGCTACCAGTTTGTGTGCTCCCTGATACTAATAAACACCACAAAAAGTTAAAGCTTGAACACACATTTATTTTAACAAAAACATTAATAGATACAAATACCTTGCACTGGACTTTAGTGCTTTCAAAAAACAAAACTGAATACTGATGCATTAGCACAGTTCCTTATATATGTGCATTAACCAATAATAGATTGCCATGTCATCATCCAATCACAGGTTGCCATGTCATCCAATCAGAACAAGCCTAATGATATTTGCATAAACACTGAGCAGAGGGCTTAGTGGAACAATTAAATATAAAAAATTAATTAATGAAAAATGGTTGTTTATAAATAATAATTATAATTAAAAAAGTGATGATTTAATATGACATTTAGAACTAGAAAGTTCAGTTGCAGTGAAGCAACAAAATACTAACTTTAGCTGAACTGTAACTTTAACTTGAAGTGGAACTTTAATGTGTGCTTCAATAAGGGTTTGTTTACATCTTTGAGGAAGGCTTACTTATGCATTTTAAGTTGTAAATTAAGTTTTAAGGAATATAATTATGTTTTACTAGATTGATATTTGCTTTTAAAGATATTATTTGAAAATGAAATAAAGGTTTGGGAAACATAAAAGAAATGTGTTAACCAACAAATTTCTTTCACATTGGCATCGTAAGCGCTGTGCTCTAGAGCGCTCGGACCACATCGGATTACGATTTATTTTCTTCGACATGCTTTTTCCGTACAGTAAAATATCACTAAAAAAACTTGAAATCGGAAAATAGTATTACAAAACAACTGAGTAAAAAAAGCTTCTGAAACTGAAACGCGTTCAAATCCACCGCTCATTTTATATATAATATATAAAATAAGCGTATAAGGCATCACCAAAAACAGGGGATCTTTCTATACAATACAAATTAATAGAAAAACAAGGTTTCTGCAGGTTGCATGGCAAAAAGAGTTTGCGATATTCAACCTAGGGGCATGACCATTGCTATTGAGAAAAATGTGGAAATGACTCAAACATGGGAGAAAAGTCCAACGAAGATGCCAATATGAGATATCAAAATAAGGTGTTACCATCATAGAAATGGAACAAACAAAATCATACTGCAGCATGAACCATGTAGTTAAAAAGAGAAATACTAAACAAAATAATGAAAAGATTTAAAATAAAAAGAGCAAGTCAGAAATTTTTAAAAATGAATGACCTTCTCTTTGAACTTTGTTCTCTCTGGTTGTGTTACTTTTTGCTTTTTCTGAAAGGCAATTTGTCTGGTTTTAGTTCTTTTTAGTTCTCGCTTTCCTGCACGTGTGGATGATGGAAAGGAGGAATTTGGACCTTTTGCTGTACCCAAAATGTTTATTATGTGCTATACTTTTTTTCGGTGCCTGATATTTACAAATTTCTTAATTTAACTTAAAACAGTGCTCAGTCTTATCGGCAAACTGTGATTTTTCAATGAACAACAATGTTGTACTTCTTTGTTTCCTTTTAAGAGTCATTCAAAGTTGGCATTTTCATTCATGTTGCACCCTGAATTTAAAATGAACATTTCATTTTCTCATGATTAATTTTTTTTAACTTACTTATGCATTATGCCTGTTCTTACAGATTTCCACGACACTCCAGTGACATAAAATTTCGTCTTGCCTGAAAAGTTTCCTCTTCAAGATTGTTGGATGTTTTGGAGTGCTACAGGATTTGAATGTAGATTAGAAGTTGGACAAATAAAACCACATGTTACATTTTGTAAGTCCCAGTTATTATATTAACTAATAAAGTAGATCGTCTTCAGGCATTTCGTACAAAAGAAGAAAATCTCACATCGTGGAGATATAGCAGTTTCTTTTACGGAATTTAACT